>CM035429.1:101758170-101773170 GCA_020310875.1 Ceratopteris richardii
GCATACATAATGCACATGCATATGCATACATACATGCGTACACATACACACATAGACAATACACGCACATAGACACATACACATGTATAATCACATACACACTCATAGATGCACACACATACACATAAACACACACACATACACACACACATATACTGTTGGAAGCAGCCAGAGGCACAGACGACACGGAAGCATGTAACGACAAAGCAGGGAGCCAGTCGAATCGTTTTTCAAATAATTATGTTTTCAAATACTTTCCAAAAACCTCCAACAGTGATTTTTATCACTATTGTAACATATGTAACATAGAAAACCCCATTTTGTAATCCATAGCTCCATTTTGTGCAAGCCGAGGAGTCCTCGAACTTGAGGAGCTTAGGTAGAATGCGCGTACCAATTTTCGTTATTTTTAGATACTGTTTACCCTTCCAAATAGCATCTAGGACCTAATTTTTAACTATGCCGGTCACTAGATGTGAAACCGGTCAAAACTAGTCTAGAAACTATAAAAAGAGCTAGAGAGCTCATTTTTGAGGTTAGTTAGTGTTAGCTTGTTTGAGTAGAGAAGAGCTTAGAGCTATTTTGAACTTGTAAGAGTGTTCTTGAGTAATAGAATTGATTTCTCACCTTCCATTGTGTCTTGCTTGTCTCTTCGTAGTGTGTGTGTATGTGTGTGTGCATCTTTGTGCTTCTCACCTTCACTCTCACTTCATCTCACGTTCACGATCTTCATATCACTCCTATCTCTTCCGCGGATTGACAATTAAGGAGGTGAAGCTTCTTAACGTGGTTCTCACCATTGTGGTAGAGCAACACCAAATTTGGCGCCGCTGCCAGGGATCGAGTCTAGGACGAATGTGTGATGGTAAGAGTATAGCAAGAAGTGGCGTTGGAAGGTAAAAATTTCAGTTTTTGTTGTTGTTTTTACTTAGTTTTTAGTGTTTTTCACCTCCCCCACACTCCATCTTCATCACCACATCATCATCTTCATCTCCAAAAAAATCAGAAAATTCACCATATCCACCCATTCTCCTCATTTCCCCTCATTTGTGCATGCGAGAGAGTAAGAGAGAGCTTTTGTGCTTGCATGTGCTTTTGTTTTCTTGAGTTTTCTTGCAGGTACAGAGCTCCAGAGCATCAGGAAAGCTTGGAAAAGGTCTAGCAAGGGCAATCGAAGGCAACCAAGGCAAGGCAGTGAAGGGCATAAAGCTTGGGAAGCGCGGCTTCTTGGGAATCAGAGCAACCAGAAAAGCTGACTCGAGGTTGGAAGATTACTCAACCCCCTCAGTCAATTCTTAGCTTAGGCTAAACGGTAGTGTTGTGGATTAAAGACGATAGGAACGCCTCAAGTTCAAGAGAGTTAAATTTATCAAGTTCAAGACTACAAGTAAAGGTGTGTGACACGAAAACCTAAAGGAAAGAACCTAAGTCTGACGGAACGAGAACTCAAAATTATAACGGAAAGTCGAATTCCTGACGCATACATTAAGACAAGAATCTAAAGAAATTTAAAAAGAATCAAGACAGTAATAACAAAGAATCATTGACGATCTGAGCGTATACTGAGTGTGCAAGGAACAAAATTAATGAACCTTAGATCGGGCAAACATATAGGTAAGTCAGACCAACGAAGCCTTAGATCATCAGAGGCAAGTGTAAGAACTACTGCACGATCGTGGGCTCAACAATTGAACACTAGTTATCCCTACGAGAGCTCAGATACTAGTGATTCAGAAATGGCATTTAGCACAGAAAGACCAGAAGGAGGGTCGAATGTAACCTATTTAGAAAAGCCAGAAGGACCCTATAGGACACAACTAGAGTTTCTCCGAACCAACCGATTAGGTGCTCGCATCTATGAGGATGGTTTGCGAAGGCAAGTGGTGCAAATGCACAACCCCGATCAACCCATTGGATTGGAACATCCAGTGGTGAAATTCGAGAGAGACGCGTACATAGACAAGGAAGGAACGATGTACATCTTAAGTACGCAGCCAAACAATACCAACGAGTTTGGCGTGATTCAACCAGAGACGGAAGCAAAATCTCAAGGAAAAGAACCATTAGAAGAGCCTAGAACACCTAGAGGGAAATCTGTACTGACACGAGTACTAATCCCAGATTGGATCCCTCAGGACAACAGAAGCATAGAGTTGTTTGTAAATAAAGAAACTGATGAAGCCTTTTGGAGATACAAGACCGAAATACTTAGTGAGGTAGGTATCATCACTATATACGAGTTCAAGGACCCGGATACACCTGGAAAGGTTGTATACCTGGATGAGACTTCAGAAAGAGTCTTTATGGTGCCTGACCGCGCTAAAAACACATACACATGGAGAGGTGAATTGGTATTCCCTCCATCTAGAACAAACATGAATACAAGTCAACAAGGGGCAGGAACATCCTCAGCCCATGGAAATCAAAGAGAGGGAAATAAAGAGAGACCGGAAGTAAGCTTTAATCACCCCATAGGGAGAGATAGAACAACCACGGACACTAATAGAGCGGATAGACAAAGAGATTATGGAGTATTAGGTGGTAGAGATGATTTTCCTCTACCTAGACCACGTGAACACGCAAGAATATTGAGACCCACTCAATTAGTAAAATCAATGAAGAATTATTTTGATGGGATAGGAGATCCCTATGACCATGTCGCAGAATTCAAGCAAGTACTAAGAGCCGAACAAGTTGAAGACATGTTCACGCAATACAACACATTTGGACTAACCTTAAAGAATACCGCTTTAACTTGGTTCCAACCATTGCAACAAAGGCAATTTAGAGACATCCATCACTTTTTAGAGTCATTCATCACTGAATTCTCTAAAAGTGGGATTAGACATGACACGTCTTCGTTGATTCATAGCTTCAAACAGACCCCTCAGGAAACCGTAAGACTGGCAGGACGTAGGTTTAGACAATATGTTGAACGATGTCCAATGCAAGAGCTACCCTCACAAGCCAAGCAAGTGTCATTGTTTCTAGATGGCTTGTTGAGCTCTAAACTATGCTCCTATGTGTACCTAAAAGAACCCAGAACGCTAGAGCAATGTGTAAGAATTTGTATAGACATTGAGGACAACTTAGGAGACGAGTTGGAACTCTCAAAGGTCTATAAGGACTCAGACTGTTCATCTCTAGCATCCACAAAATTGTCTAGCTCAATAGAAGACCTAGCAGAAAAAGTGGCCCAGAAACTAGGAGTCTCTAGTAGACCTAGGGTACTAACAAACAAGCGTTGTTACACCTGTGGTGGTGACCATATGGCAAATGTGTGTCCCAATGCACCACAACCACAAGCCAACCCTAGTGGCCAATACTGTACAATTGAGAGAAGATACACGAATCATACGGCTCAGGATTGCCCGTACAACAAACAAACTGTGAGACAGAACTATCCGCAAGCATACCCGCAGCCAGGTAGGTATCAAGGCCAATACAATGCTCAGCCCTATTACTATAGGCCTCCTCAGAACTACCCATACCAGGCTCAACAGAGACCTCAACCTGTCTTAGCTCAGCAGCCACCCCCACCAGCGAATGTCATCTCAGTCAAATACGCTGCTAGAGAAGAGAACCTAAGTGCCTTCTTCACCTTTGATAACAGAGAGTGACCCACACTCAAATAGTTTTGACTCTACGCATGTAGATAGTCCACCCGCATATTACACAGAGTCACCAGAACATGTGGAGACATATCATTATGATAGTCCACCAGTGGAACCTAGTTGGGAGCCCGACTATGCTAATGTGATGTACACAAACCCAAATCCACGGCCCCAAGTAAGACAACAGAGACCACAGGGCCCTAGAGGACCATGCTTTAGGTGCCAAGGAGATCATTTCATAAAGGATTGTCCACATCCCCCGATAGCAGGACAATCACAGTACTATAACATCCAAGGCTTCTGTGCTGATTGTGGCAAAGAGCACATAATCAAAGATTGTCCAAAAAATCCAGTTAACGCTTCGAATGTGACACCGATCAATGTGATAGGTATTGTAAATAACGCAGATGGATCCAACCCTACATACGTGCCTATCCAAGCTATAACAAGAGCCCAGGCGCTCTTACAGAACCAACCTCTTAATCAGGAGAAAGTAGTCGGAAGTAGTGAAGTTGCAGAATCTAGCTGTAAAAAGACAAAATCTTGGAAAGATTCTAGAGAAAGGATAAAGAGAAAATGGAGTAAAAAGATAAGTGAGTTGGAAGGAAGTTTAAAGGAATCTAGAGCCAAAATCCATGAATTGACTTCACAGGACTTGAATCAAGAGAATCCAGCTCAGAAATCAGGATCAGTTTTAGCGGAACCCATACCAGAAAATCTAGACATGATGTTTCATGCATATCAGGCTAGATTAAAAGAGGGACCTCAGGTAGCTGAAATGAGCAAAAACTACCCTCGAGCTGATCTAGAAATTGAGAGAACTAAACTTTGCATGAAGATGGTAGAACTAGCACAAGCTTTGTTCGAAGCCTCTAGATATCTTAATTGGAATAACATGGCAAAACCGGAATTACACTTTCAAGGACTAATGGAGAGGCTAGAAGATTTGATTGAAAGCAAAGAGAAAAAGGATCAGCCTAGGAACCCTATTGTCTCAGAGACACAGGAAAGGAATGCACCATCCCTGTCTCAAGTACCCAACTCAGAAAGTCAAGACAACCTGTCTTCCATACATAGGTACTCACATGAATTTTTGAGAGAGATCCAAGAAGAGAAATGGAGAAAGGAACAAGGAACCCATCCTCCTATTCAAGAAATAGATGACTTGCAGGAACAATTTCCCCAAGACATTCCCTCTATTTACGATGAGGTAGAGGAAGAACAACTGAGTGAACACACAGGATTTGAATCTAATTCTTTACAAGAATTACCTCAGTTCACAGGACCTTGGGAAGCAAAGTCTATTAGTATGAGAGCACCCACGATAATAGTGAGGAATGAAGAATCAGTAATCCCTAGAAACACGGAAGTGATCAAGAATACTAAAGTACAATGTAACCTCACTCTAGAGGAGTTGTTGAAGGTAAAACCAGAACTGTGGAAACATGTAGCAAATCAATTCCCTGAGCTTGCTACTACTCCCTCACAAATAGGATCACAAAATAAGGTACCAGAGATACCCGTAGAAAAGATCGGAGATGTAAGCGAAGGAGAGGAAGGTAACACGTATCTTCCGATAACCCATCAGGGCTACACCACGAAAGCCATCCTAGATTCAGGAGCCGGAGTAGCCATAGCTACCACCGCTTTATGGAAACGTTGGGGTAAGCCAGCATTAAGACCCACCAGGATGAAGCTACAAATGGCTGATGGACACATCGAAAAACCATTAGGCTTACTAGAAGGCATATCTCTCACCACTTGTGGTGTAGAATTTGAGCATACCTTCGCCATTTGTGACTTTGCAAAAAATCATGCATATGAGATGATATTGGGACGACCATTCATGCGTCAGTTGCAAATTGTACAAGATTGGGGAACTAATTCTTTGTACTTGCAACATTTAGGAGTGACTACCAAAGTCAATCTTAAAGACTATTCACATCGAGATGTACCCCCAATACAATGGAATACCATCCATAAGACACCAGTAGAGACGGAATCCGTGCACTCATTAGAATCAGATCCTTCTTGGTTGCATGAGGATACTCATTTGTGGATGTGTAAAGTAGCCAAACAAGAGGAAGAAAGATTAGAAGCCAGGACCTTAGGTGCAGAACAAAATCCACGAACCCTTCAGGATCCAGCTTACGCACCGGTAGTATTCCCTGACGAAGAGTTTGAACCCCATGGTTGGGCAGAAATCCTAGCAACCATGGATGTAGCCATCAATGAAGAACAATGGACACCCCACTGTGACGAGGATGGCTATGATATCTCAGTTTTCACGATAGAGCCAATCATGGGCGATGCAATTTTAGAAGAATGTGAACCTAACACTGATGCATTTGAGGATGTGAGCGATTTTGATTTAGAATCAATTATCATGGACCCACCCTTTGCATCAGAGGAAGAATATTTTCTCGAAGTAGAGACTCACACTCAGAGACACGAGGAAATTACGAATGAGGTGAGGTTAGCCACGGAAGTGACTAACAAGAGTAAAGGCAAGAAAAGAAAGAAGAAAGAAACCATGTCAGAAAAAGAAGAATCTTTATTTGAAGTACCCGAGAACTTCAAGAAATATGAAATCAAAGATAGAAGAATCATGGTACGAATGCCTAATAGAAAGGCGAATGATGGACAAGTATATGATAACCGAGAGAAAACCAAGAAAATAATAGTTGCTATCGAAGGAGAAGAAGAAAAATGTACATACATAGGGCATGATTTGACAACTGAAGAAGAAGAAGAGCTAGTTGCCCTATTGCGTGAATATAGAGATGTTTTTGCGTGGAGTTACAAAGATTTGAAAGGAGTAGATCCAGATATATGTTCTCATAGAATCCCTATGACTCCAGATGCAAAACCTACGAAACAGAAACCGTACACGTACAATGATAACTACGTTGCAAAGATTAAAGAGGAGATAGATCGCTTGATAGAAGCAGGATTCATTTACGAAATTGAGCATACCGAGTGGGTATCCCCCATTGTGGTTGTGCCCAAGAAGAATTGAAAATTGCGTGTGTGTATTAACCTTAAAAAAGTTAATGCCGCCACAATTAGAGACAGTTATCCTCTTCCTATCACGGAACATCTATTGGAAAGAGTTGCGGGCAAGGAAGTTTACAGCTTTCTTGATGGTTTTTCAGGTTATAATCAAGTAGCCATTGCTCCAGAAGATCAACACAAGACGGCATTTGCCACTGAATGGGGCATATTTGCATTTCGTGTGATGCCATTTGGCTTAACAAATGCACCCGCCACTTTCCAGCGACTCATGTGTCATGTTTTCAAGGAATTCTTACGCAAGAGTTTGGAAGTTTATGTCGATGACTTATGTGCTCATTCAAATGTAAGACAGACGCATATCCCGGAGTTAAGACAAATATTTGACAAATGTCGAGAATATCAGGTTTGTTTGAACCCAGAAAAATGCGTTTTCATGGTCAGACAAGGCAAAATTCTAGGACACATTGTGTCAAAAAATGGAATCTCCACGGATGAAGAAAAGGTGAAGGTAATTGCAGAATTACCTAGACCAACTAATGTGAAAGAGGTACAGGCATTTATGGGCCATTGCGGTTATTATAGGAGATTCATACACATGTATGCAATCATAGCCAAGCCTTTGTACTCTCTTTTAACCAATTTTGAATGGACAGATGAATGTGAGAATTCATTCAACGAACTTAAAAGACGTTTGTGCTCAGCACCTATATTGACTACCCCAGATTGGAGTAAGCCATTCCATGTACATGTGGATGCATCCAATTACGCCATAGGATGTGTGTTAGCACAACCCACGAATGAAGGTAACATAGATCTCCCCATAGCTTACGCGAGCAGACAATTGAACGCAGCAGAAAGAAATTACACCACGACGGAACGAGAAGGATTAGGGATGATCTACGCAGTAAAGAAGTTTAGGCACTACTTGTTGGCCAACAAATTCAAGTTCTTTACGGATCATCAAGCCCTATTGTACTTAGTCAACAAACCATGTAACACAGGACGACTGATACGTTGGTTTCTATTACTCATGGAGTATGATTTTGAAGTCGTAGTCAGGAAAGGAAAGACACATCTTAGAGCTGACCACCTTTCAAGATTAACCTTAGGAGAAGCTCCTCAAGGAGTAGCGGATGATCTACCAGATGCATACTTGTTTAACCTTGAGATAGCACCAGAATGGGCTAAGCCTATAGTCCCTATTCTGACATATGGACCCAAGAATCCTAGGATAAAGATCAAAGAAGGAGAGATTACCAAATCTCAGAGATATCAAATCATAGCAGGAAGCATATATAAACAGGATAATCAAAAGATTCTTGCTTGTTGTGTAGATGAATCAGAACATGCGAATTGGTTGCAATTAGCACACATAGGTGCATTAAAGCAACATCATTCAAAACATCGAACATTACAGACTCTGCATAGACTAGGAGTATATTGGCCTTCGATGGAAGCGGATGTCTATAGGTTGTGTAAGGAATGCCACGTTTGTTGTGAAAGACCACCAGTAGAGCATGCTACATTATATCATGTGTCTCTCACACCAGACTGGAGTGAACAGTTAGTGACATACTTGAGGACGAAGACATTCCCTCAAGGAATGACTTTAGCACGACAACGCAGTCTAGAGCAGGAAGCTCAAGATTATTCACTTATTGGCGATAACCTATACAAAAGAGGACGAGATGGATATCTAAGACAATGTGTTCATGAGAGCGATTATCTGAGCATACTAGAGACTGCACACCAAGGTGTTGCAGGAGGTCATTTTGGACCCGATAGGATAATCAAAGCCATCCTCTTTGCAGGATTATGGTGGCCCACTTTTCACATGGATGCTCATACCTATGTAAAGAGATGTGATGTGTGCCAAAGAACTCAGTTTCCTACTCGCAGAGATGAAATGCCATTGAAACCCATGATGGGCGGACGTGCATTTTCTAAGTGGGGTATAGACTTTGTAGGACCCAGTAACCCCCCTGCAAAAGGTACACATGCTGAATACATTATTGTTGCCACAGATTATCTTACGAAATGGGTAGAGGCAAAAGCCACGAAAAAGAATGATGCACACACAACTGCAAAATTCTTATTTGAAAATGTCTTTACAAGATATGGACTGCCTATAGAGTTAGTGAGCGATCGAGGCACTCACTTTCTAAACCAAGTCATTGAATATTTGTTACAGGATTTTATGGTAATTCACAAGAAATCCGCACCATATCATCCTCAGGCCAATGGTCAGGCTGAAAGCACTAATAAGATCCTTTGTAACGTACTGACGAAACTCGTGAACAACAAACGTTCAGATTGGGACAAACAGTTACACCACGCTGTTTGGGCATATCGAGTGGCCTACAAGACCGTACTCAATGCAACTCCCTTTCAGATGGTTTTTGGTCAGAATGCTGTGCTTCCTTTGGACTTCTTGATACCGACCCTTAAGGTTGCACAAGAACATCACTGGACCGGCCATGAATTATCAGCGAGAATAATGGACTTGGAACGATTAGGAGAAACCAGGCTAAAGGCAACAGCAGGCATATATGCAGCGAAGAAGCGACAGAAAGCGTATTTTGATGCACATGTGAAAGATAAAGGCCTAAAAGAAGGAGATTTAGTTCTAGTATATACGCTAAAGCAACACGCACGTAAGTTAGAAAAGCGAGGTTATGGACCTATGATCATTAACCGACTCTCAACAAGTGGAGCATTACAATTAGCCACTTTAGAAGGAGATATAATGCCTAATTATATTAGTGGCTGTAGAGTCAAGCTATATCAGGAACCTCTTACTGAGGATATGCTTAGACGACTCACGTTGGCAAAGAAGCGTAAGGAGGAAGAAAATAGAATACGAGCGGAAGCTCAGGCAGAAGCAATAGAACGCATTAAACGCATGAAGTTAAGAAGACAAGGACTAGGGAGAGAACATTATAACCATCTGAAAACTACACCCCGATATCCCATGGCCATGTGTCAAGTAAACTCAACCACTCATCCTAGTATAGTGGACAGGAGACCATTCATTACAGTCAGGTTAGAGCACGACAACCCTTGCTAAGAGCTCAGGGCTTTAATTGACTCAGGTGCTGCGACTAGTGCTATTAGATGGTCCCACTATAAGGATTCAGGAATAGAAATGCGGCCAATTGAGGCATACCTCATAGGCCTAGGAGGCATGGAAACCCCTTGCATGGGTGGGGTGGACCTTCCTATCCTCATTAAGGATGTGACCATGACAGCGAAGCTACTAGTGTGCCATGATGACGACCTGATAGAACCCCTAATCCTTGGCCAAGATTGGCTATACGATCACTCAATGGACCTAAATCTTAGACAAGGCTCCTTACAGATTGGAACCTTAGAACAGAAGTGAGTGATACCGCTTGACTTCCCTAATTGCATTCCGATTGAGGTTTGTAACCCTAGACCCTATGAAACGCATGCGACGGAAGACCGGAAGATCTTAGGTCAGACCAGTCACGTTACGTCCACACCAACCCACTCGGGTTTGGCTAGGGACAATTGTCAATCAGAAGAACGACAGGAGATCTTCCCTGGGGCTTCCTGCAAACTAGAAGGGGCAGCTACCCAACCGCTAGGGAAGATGAACACAATCAGCGGTCAGGTGGGTTGCATCAGCGGTCAGGTGGGTTGCATCAGCGGCCAAATGAGCACAACACCCTGCGGTGCTCATCCTTCCAAACTTGCTGCGGACTGGCCTAGATTAAAGATAAAGAACGAATCACTTCCTAATGGGCAGGTCACGCAAGTGTTGGATCTCCCTTCTTTTCCAAAGCAGAGCGTCCAATGGACGTCTCAAACCCAACCACGAACGAGTCAACCACCACAGAGGAACCCAGACCGACAACACCACCAGGCAAGGCAAAGAAAGCAGCAGTATCAACATCACAGAACAAGTGGCACAAAACAAATATGGGTGCCAAAAGGACAGCAACCACAGGCTATTGGCAACACAGCAGACAAGAACAGGAGAAAGTTTCAACAGAAGCAGAGTCAGCATCCAAAGTCCCCTCGATCTTCTTTCCCAAGTACAAATACTCGACAGATTTGGATCGCCAAGAAATACCTTACCCATAGACCCACACCCATGCAGATTTGGGTACCCAAGCCATGTATTATAGCCCAACCCGCTAGCCATGTAATATATACCCGTCCGAAATCTTTTCATCCTTCAATACCACCAAACCCGATACCGCTTTTTGTCCCTCAGCAGAAACACACCACCCACTCAAAGACTCTTAGGAAATGGATATCGAAACGTATCCAGACGTCTTCTTGTACCATCGTATCTAACAATTCTCCCACCCCGTTTAAACTCCACCCTTGTACTAATTCACCTTCAACCAAACCTTGTATAAATTCATACACCCAAACCCCACATCATGCATAATAACGGCTCATCAAGAAATGTATGCATAATCTGACCATGTAGGTGTCTAGAGACCTGCATTAGTTTTGCAAATAATCATTGCATCAATCACTTCACGACACTTGGCTACACAGGTTACACATCGGTTATGGAAAGGGATTGCGGTCTCACCTTAATGGGATCATAATTAATTTAATGTGTTAATCTTTTGTAGCAGATCTTTTCCATTAGCTCATCAATCATCATGCAAACCGAAGCAGGACCATCGGAAGCAGGCCCCAGCGTCGCTGCGGTGCCCCTCAATGTTTTACGCGCAGAATCCCACTCGACCGCTCCACCGCCAGAGTTCCAAGGATTTCCGGGACCCATGCCAATCGATAACCCACCTATGGGATACACAGAGAAGATACACCGTAACTCTCACTGGTTCCAAGGCCTAGCAGGACCATTAGCTGATGCGGACTTCATTTTTGAAGCAAATATGACATTTGATGACCGCACATGGGGCAAGTATCAATTCTTCTCAAGAGAATTCGAAGGCCTACAGAACACCCAGGACTTAACTCATGTTTGGGCTAGAGCCGGCTTCACGGAGTATTTCAGTGATCCTCTGCCCAAACCTGACTTTTATAGGTGTTATTACTTAATCACCACTTTGCTGGCCTCAGAGAATAAGGACATCCCAGGAACCTTTATTTTGCCTTCTTTAGTGGATGATCCACCTTACAAAAGATTTTATCTTTCGAAGGATTTAATCAGGGCGGCCATCAAGATACATGGAACACACACTCCAACGGAGAAAGAACGGCTAGTCCCAGAGCAGATGAAACGTGGGGACGTAACTAAGTGGGAGGATATTTCTGCTATAACACCTGAGCTCTCTAAGCCATTACGGATATGCATGCAGCACTTTGCTTTCCCAGCTCATGATCATTTTACCATGCCCCACAAGAGAATCTGGTTTGGATTATACTTAGCATGTACTGGACCACAAACAGTTGATCTAGCCAGCTGGATCATTGATCAGCTCTATTTGGCACAACATCGATGGGAGCGAAAGAAGGTAATCAATGGGTGCTGCGCCCTCACCAGGATCATATATATGTGCTTGGCGTACGACTTACCAATTGAGCGTGCCATGACTAGTGAGGAGCTGAAGGCATTTAAAGGAACCACAAGGAAAGCTAGAAAGTCTAGCAATGGCAGAGCCGGAAAGCGGATGAGAGGTACTATCCCGTGCCTACAAGTCCCAGAATCACCCTCTCCACAACCATCTCCAGAGCAGTCACCAACAGAAGCCACTCCCACAGTACAACCTATTCGCATAAGGTTATCTAGACCAGTGGTAACGGAGGGCACCACCAGTACTGTCGCACCCCAAGCAGCCACAACCACAGAACCTATCACCACAGCAGCTGAACTTCCCACCACTATCGGTGCGGAAGCTTTCTCTTTTCCAATACCGCATTTAGAACCAGGACAAGCAGAGCCACTGGACCAAACGTTTGATTTTGAGATGCCTGATGCATTCTCCAATGAGTTCCAGTTTTCAGAAGGACAAATGTTTTCTCAAGAATTTGAAAGGCCTAGCTACCCTACCACACCCAGGGATCAGCCACAAGGACAGGTCGTGTCCAGCTCTGATGACGAAAGGACAGCGACCGATGACGACGAAGGTGACGACGAAGCTAGCCAGGGAACACATGAATCCCAAGAGCAGGAACAGACAGATGGCCAAGGCCAACAAACCGACACACATGGCGATACAAGTACCCATGAAGATGAAACTTATGAGGCAGCAGCTTACACTCTAGCTATCAAGAAGCTGTATAGAACTATGGAAAAAGTTTGGGCACGCAAGAAGCTGACAGAGGAAGAGAGCCAAAAAATAATAGAACAAGAACTTGTCATAGGCGGATTCGAAGACGCATACATCAAAGGATTCAAAGAATTAGTCCAATCAGTAGGCTCCAACGAGGCACTCAGGTACTTGCAAAGAAAGCCACTACCACAGTTTGACCCCCGCAGAGTACGACTACTTTCAAAGCCCGGCGAATACATTCGTGTACCAACCGGAGCACAATCTTCAAAACAAGCCAGGGAGGCACGCCTCATCCCCGAACGTTCATTGGCCGTAGAAACCATCATTGTAGATTCCCCACCCCGCGCTACAACTGTACCTACCTCAGTAGTCATTGAAGTACCGACCACCCCAACCGCTCCTCTCTCACCACCCGTCCATCCAGCCTCCCCTCTTCACCCTCCTTCCCCCAGACCCACATCTTCATTCTTCGGTGGTGTTGCAGAAACCATCTTTACGACCACTCACCCCACAATTCCCGCGCCCATTAGCCCTAATCTACCCCTTCCCACACCCACCTTTCTATCCAACCCATTCCTTCATCAATCTTTTCCATCTTTCCCCACAACTCCAAGACCCCTTTTCCCATTCCCCCCGCCATTAACCTTCTCCCCCGTCTCACCTCCCCGACCCACTGTAACCCCTCTTTCCCCTTTCCACCAAGCTGCTCCAGCCAGCCCCCCTGTAAATTACCCCTCAACATTTGTAAATCCCGTATTTACACCAGCACGCGCACCCACGATCACACCCATATTCACGGTCACAGCACTAGATACGTCCATTGACATGGACATCTCACCACCCACTGCACCATCACTACCTTCACTCACGGCACAAACAGTTTTAGGCACATCCCAATTTTCAACAATCACTACATCATCCACCTTCCCATCCCCATTCCCCATTCCCGTTGCATCTACACCAACTGCATCTTCATTTAGCACCCCGTTAATACTATCACCCACTGTAGATAATGCATTCCGACAGATGTTCATGTGTATGACGCAAGTCAGAGATGAGTTCACATCTCTTGGTGATAATTATCAGCAGCTGCAGAGGACAACCAATGACTTACAGTCGCAGCTTAATTTATTGTCCATTGAGAACGCCTCTCTGAACACCCGCTACCAAGAATTACGCGAGGCTTATCACAAATTGGAACTAGAAAGTGAAGAAAAGACCAAGGAAGCCACTGTTGACCTGGATAATTTATTAAGAGCCCAGACAGTCCGCAATGCAACGCTAACACGAAATATGGGCTTACTACGAAGACACCTAGCAGCCGCCAAGGAAGAAAACCAGCCCTTACAGGATCAGAACCGAGAAAACTTAGAAGCAGCGCTCGACCACCCAGACCAACCACTCAGTCCTAGCAGGTTCAAAGCCATTCCCTCAGACTCGATGAGGATGCTGCTAGACGATCATGTGAGATTGCTAGATGAATATGACCGCATGAACGAGGAGTTACAGAAACTCAAAGAAGATCACAAATTACTCCAGTTACGAGAACCGGCACACCACGACATACCAGCACCTGTGGACCCCTCTCCTGACCTCCTAGAGGAACTCAACTCATTACGGGCCCAGGTATCACACCTTGAATCAAGGATCGCAGTATATGAAGCGCCACCAAGGCCAGATTCCCCACCTGAGCTTCCAGCGGAGGAAGAAACGGTCACCATCCCGGTGGAGGAAACGTTTGAAGAAGCGTACGAGCCACAAGCCATCCCAGGCGGACGCGTCACGGCTGAAGGTCAGATGACGTACGAACTCCCGACCCCCACGTGGATGAAGACTATTGAGGAAATTGGAACAACGCACTCAGCAAGAGTAGAGACACAATTACATGCCATGGCGATGATAGAAGAAAAGATATTACAGTCTCCATTCTTTGCTCATTTGGCCCCGCAACGATACATATCTGGGCACGAGCTACAGTATAAACCATATTTCATGTTAATGGCCGAATACCAGTTAGCCATTGAGAAAGAGACAGGTAAGAAACCATCGCATGCAACTCAATTCAAGGCGGATGATTTGCCACTAGATGCGCAGCAAGGAGAGATCTATCAACCAGAGTGGCGAAAAAATTTACTACAGCAGTATCCAGA
>CM035429.1:101778170-102013170 GCA_020310875.1 Ceratopteris richardii
ACTTTCTTCGATCTCTCTAACAATAAACTGTTCAAACAATGACCTACCTCTAGGTTGCACATGAATGACTTGCCACCAAGGGTGAGCATCTGGGTTTTTATAGAAAAATGCTTGTTCAATATGCCTAGGAAGAATATATGGTTCTTTAGTAGATCACATTACCGTGGAAGAATCAATTGCCCAAAAGCTAGATAATTCCTTTCTTAATACAGAATTACTACCTTTATACTCGGCTCGAAACCAGTCAACCTTCAAAATGACCTATCAAAATATATAAAAACAAAAACCCATTATTAGGTGCTTAAAAAAATAAGTAACTCTATCATAAAAAATATAAACTTTTTTCTACCTGTTTGAATGTACGAAATGAAATTTTGTAGATACCAACAATAGTTCCTACGTAACCAAGTTCGCCATCTATAAGGTTTGTGTCTTTTGAGCTAGCACATGATAGTTGCTTGAAAGAAGCAACAATACTAGAATCCTCTGTTTTACGTAAAGAATCAATGACTTTGATTCTAATATGCTGTCCAAAAGCCCACATATTAGTGAACATTCAAGCCTGCAAAAGAAATTCAATTAGTAAATAGAAACTAATATACATATATGAGAAAAATTAAATATTATTAAAATAAAATTACCTTTCGTTCACAACCTATCATTGACTCTCTCTGATCATCTGAGATTTCTTCATTATTTGTATGCGCGCGTTGCAAACGACTATATATCCAATCCGTGAAAGAAGATATATCTGTAATCTCATTATTATCGAGATTACATCTATATCTTTTGTTTTTTCACCTTTTACTTCGGAGATTTTGAAGTTCCTGTTCGTACTCGCTAAGGAATGCTTGCATGCATTCGCTATTATATGCTACAAAAGTAGAAACATCATTTTTTTCTTGAAATGTAAATAAGAATGGAACTCCCTTACATGATAATACCTCATCTGTTATTTTTGAAGAAGACTCGTTGGTCCATGCACGTGGAGCTTCTTCATGAACTCTTTCAAGGTACTCACTAACATAATACATGCACTCTTCAAGCATCCAACCCTTTGCCATGGATCCTTCTGCTTTCGCTCTTTGTCACACATAACCTTTTAATATTCCCATAAATCGCTCGACCCAAAACATCCATCGAGTGTTGACAACACCTGCAATCTCTATTTCATCTACAAGATGGACTAATAAATGAACCTGAAGATCAAAAAATGAAGTAAGAAGTTCTTTCTCCATCAAACATAGTAGCTCTTTGCATTCATGTTTTTTTTTGTGGGATCGAGTTTTTGTCAATCTCTTTGGATGTAATCCACCTATACATATCACAAAACAATTATAAATAAGTTAATTAAAAAATAAAAGATATCCAATATTGATACATATTAAATATAAAAGTATCATAATTACCTTATAAGTGATCCAAGATGATAGATCACATCTCGTACTCCTTTCATTGTACATCCATCGATAACCAAAGGTAAAATATGTTTCAAAAAGTTATGCCAGTCATGGGTCTTTAACCCAGATAAGCTCTTATCATCCATAGTAAACATGTTTTGAAAATATGCTCCATATCTTGTAGGAGTCTTAATCAATTGAATTCTATTGTTGATAGTCTGTATCTCTTTTGTTGTAAGTACCCAAGGAGCAGGTGCATAAGTCATTTTTTGTCGATGTCTATAAAAAACTGGCCATAACTTTGGTTTGGATTTCTGATCTTTCAAATCATTCCTTGATGCTATGGTATCTTTTAGTCCAAGAAGATGTTGCCATAGTGAATAACCAATATTTTTGAATATATGCATAGGATTAAGAAGATGACATACTTTTTTAACTCTTTCCAATACTCCAAAGAATACCATATTGATATGTTCTCTGCGAGTGCCAATTTTCCTTTACCTCTGTTCACATACTCATTCTCTGAATCATCACTGAAGATTTCTGATTCTGGATCTATCACAGGTCCATCTGTCGATTTTTTATACCAATCCATAGGTGTCATAGGTTTTGGACACTGAACTATTTCAAGCTTTCCATTAAAATGTATCGTTTCTCTTTTAGATCTTAATGGATGATCATCAGGCAAGAATCGTCGATGTTGAAGATAAATATTTTTGTTGAGATTCTTACTATAGATTGATCTCCACCAATCACCACAATATGGACAAGCTTTATAACCCTTAGTAGATATTCTTTCATCATGAAAATGATAAAAATATAATTAGATTAAATCATATTTATTTACATGCATATTGAATAAAAAAATTACATCAATACCTGAACAAACACCATATCCTGGAAAATCGTGAATAGTCCAAGCCACAATACCACGAACTGTAATATGTCTTTCATCAATCCTTTTTGATACATCAATGACATTAATACCTCTCCATAACTCTTGGAGATCATCAATGAGAGGAGCAAGATATATATTCGTATCTTTAACTTGTCTTTTGCTTGGGATTAAAAGTGAAAGCATTAAATGTTCCTTTTTAATGCTAAGATATGGCGGAAGATTGTAGTTTATGACTACCACTGGCCATGTTGACCATTTACTGGATTTCATGGAGAATGGATTAACCCCATCTAATGCAACTCCTAACTTTAGATTCTGTGCATTTTATGCAAATTCAGGCCATGTAGAATCAATATGCTGAAAAGGAACACTGTCATGAGGAATTTTGATTATTCCATCATTACTTTTATGATCATGTCCCCAAGTCAAAAGCTTTGATAATTCGGGGCTTTGAAACATATGTCTAATCCGTGGAGCCAATGGAAAATGTCTCAATACCTTTTTTGGGATTTTACCTTCTTCACCCTTATATCAAGGAGATTGACATTTGGGACATGTCAAAGAGTCTGCATATTCAGCTCTATATAAAATACAATCGTTAGGACATGCATGTATACATTGATAATCTATACCAAGATTGTTGATTATCTTCTTCATTTCATCATGTGAGGTAGTAGGAATATTCTGACTTGGTAAAAACTTTTCAGATAATAACTTGTAAGTTCATAAAAAAAAGGATATATTAAAAAAAGTAAATAAATAAATATACATATATATATGCATATAATTTTATATATGTGTATGCTTATGTGTATGTGCATGTGGATGTGAATATGCATGTGCATGCGTATACATATGTGTATGTGTATATGTATGTATGTATATATGTATGTATATGTGTTTTATAGGTGTATATGTATGTATATATACGTATGCATATATGTATGCATATATGTATATGTATGTGTGTATACATGTGTATGTATGTGTATGTATGAATGTGTATATATGTATGTATATGTATGTATGCATGTGTAGCTGTGTATATTTGATTTCGTTTTTAATTGTTTTTTGTATATTATGGTTTGCAGATTTTCATATCTAGACCATTGAATGGTCTGGCAGTTTCTCATTTTATAGTCAATCTATTACCTGTCTTGCTAAGCTGTTTACAGATATTAAATAGCCGTTACCAAGAAAGGTATTAAGTCATATGTAAAATGGGAGGATCAAAATTTTCGCGAATATTTTGAAAGATGCATTAATAGTTTTAAAAGATGGGCAGACAAAAAGTGTCCATTCACTTCAAGTTCATGTTCTTACCTTATCTAAAGTAAGAATAAAAACATGCATTGAATGGACACTTTATGTTCACCCATCCTTTAAAATAATTTTTCCATCCTTCAAAATCTTCAAGATAAATTTGCTCCTCCCATTTTACATCTGACTTAATACCTTCCTTGGTAACTGCTATTTAATATTTGTATAATTAGCAGCACAGGTATTAGGTCGACTAAAATAGGAGAAACATATGTGTCAAGAAGATTCTAAAGGTTGGGTGGACAATTCTAAAGGCTAGATGGACAAAACATCTTCAATCGATACAGGTATGTATAATTTGACCTTACTCTCATAACATGTGTATGTGTGTGTATGTTTATATGTTTGTACGCATTCATGTATATTATGTGTACATTTATATATGCATGTATATATATATATATTTATTTATGCATATATATATATATATATATATATATATATATATATATATATATATATATATATATATATATATATATATATATATATATATATATATATATATATAGAAAATTGAATATTATACCTTAATAGTGTCGAAACAGATACATTACTCCATCCAAAACGATTTTGAAGATTGAGAATAAGTAAGCTCGCACTTAGTCGTGTCAAACGACTTCCTTCATGTACATGCTTTAGACATTCCTCTTGAAGATATTTCTCATTTTTAGAAATATCAATGCTCTCACTGTCATTTTGATACCAATCCTCAATAAAATCTGCCATGCCATCATCTTCATCATTGTCACACAAATCTTGTACTTTATCGTCTTTTGAATATAGATATTTCAACCTTGCATATTCCACAGGATTACTTTTGCGTAGCCTCCTCATACAAGCTTTTGATAAATGAGGTTTTACTGGCAATTGTGAATGGTGTGGAGGAATATCATCAACATCATACGTTGGAATCTACACATATAAATAAAAAATTTTAGTATTCCATAAATGAATAAAAAGTAAACTTTAAGTATAAAATTAAGTATATAAGTTATTAAATATGGATAGAAAATTTTTATTCTCTCTTTCTAAAAGGTGCTCTTGGAGATCTACGCCATCCATAATTCACTAATAGTTCATCACCAACATGTAATGTAGTAATAGCATTGACAAATATGTATCTTGATACATCTCTACTCATGTATGGTGATTCATGACTATTTTCACGCTCCTCAAATGTGCAATTAGTCCTTGAACTATTATGTAACCCTCGACTACTATTTATTAAACCTGCTATATTTCCATATGTATAAGGTCTTCCATCAATATATAATCTTTCATTTTCTGCATGTAAAATCCTTGTACTAGTGAGGGATGCTGCGTTCAAGCATGTTCCATAAGTACTCATGCTTTGAACATAACGTGAAAGTCGATGCCAATCTCCCCATCCATATATAGGACCACAAAATGACATAAGAGTGACTTCAGAGTTCGGAGGCACATACAAATCCTCTACAATAAAGAGACCACGACCAGCATTAGTAATAGTGGATGGAGCAATCATATGGCGATTACCCCAAAAGTTGAAAACCTCTCCATCTGAAGGAAGTGGTCCTCTATTTCATCCTCCATATCTTCTTCTATAATATGTTTGTCCTAAAGAAGGATCACAAGCTGTCAATGGATAATCTCCAACCGTTCCAGAAACCTCTACTTGTAATTGATGAACAACAAGTCCATGACGTGTACGAGGTATATTAACATTATGAGAAAAATTATCTTCATCATCATCATCAAGCAAGTATTCTTGTATATCAACAGTAATTTGATTTTGTATATTAATTTTAAATAAAATAATGACAGTAATCTATATAAAAAATACATACCCAAGCATTATCACATTGACCAGGTGATGGTGCACGCTCAAAAGTACCATACTCTACCTCATGTTCAATACATTCTAATCGTGGTCTTCGATACGTGCCATAACAAGAGTTACACCAACATATAATATGCTCTTGATAGTAAAATTCATCATAATTCCTATCGGAGGACACATGTGAAGTCGTTGCATGGGTAGGAGGTGGTGGAGTACCCTCTGATTGATTAGAATCTGATTATAATAAGAAACAAAAAAATATATAAGTTATGTATCCATCAAATATATTTAAAATTAAATGTTTGATATACTTATAGTATATAGTCATTGCACGATGAGG
The DNA here is from genome assembly GCA_020310875.1 of Ceratopteris richardii. Classification (NCBI taxonomy): domain Eukaryota; kingdom Viridiplantae; phylum Streptophyta; class Polypodiopsida; order Polypodiales; family Pteridaceae; genus Ceratopteris; species Ceratopteris richardii. Next base: position 101,783,951 of record CM035429.1, read on the forward strand.
AGACGGTGGTGGAGTTCCATTTGATTGATCAGAATCTACAAATAATGGTATTTGATATTAATAATCTGATTATTTACATACACAAAAAATTCACATATACATATTTACACATACACACATATTCACATATACACATACACACATATTCACATATACACAAATACACATTATTGTGGGATAAATGCATGTAATTTGTATGAATGAGTGTATATGCATGCATGTGTGTACGTATATATGTGGATATGTATATGTGTGTTCATGTTATATGTATGTATATGTGTATATGTATACATATATGTATGCGTATATGTTTGCATGTATATGTGTATGTGGGTATGTGTATGTGTGTGTATATATGTGTATGTATTCTGCATTTTTTTTCTGTTTGAGATTAAATTAACAAGAGATATTGTATGGTGGAAAAAAATAAGAGGCGACCTAACATACCACCTGAGACGTGGCAATTTTTTCGTAGACAACTACGTCTTTATGAGTCATTTCCTCAGCAGAAGGTACACAAATTAATAGTTTATATTTATAATTTTCATATATTTTAGTAATTTTTTACATTTAATTTAAGTATTTCTTTTTTCTTAAATAAAAAGGCTGCTGCAAAGAAGAGAGCGGAGTCGGGCCACACACCGCACCTAGGCCAAATGGGCCATAATGGTTTTGTAGCTACATTTGTAAGTATATGTGTTATTGTGAGTATATCTTTTATTTTAGTTAAGCAACTAATCTTTTTTATTTGTTTCAATGCAGCAAAGGATTATGGTCGATATCCTACGAAACATGAGATTGAGTATGCTACACATTTTGGATATCGGCATTTGAGCGAGTATATGCAAGATCATCCGGATGCCTTTATGAGTATTATTAAATTTTATATAATTATTTTAGTTTTATGAATGGTTTAATTGTTTTACTTATTTATGTTTGTTATATGTAATACAGGAGTATTATGGAGAGGCATATATGGATGAGGTGGAGAGACAGATACAGGAGGGACGATCTCGATCGTCACAGGGTGATCATGATGATGAGGATGAGGATGATCAGGATCATCATGATGCTACTGATGATGATGATCATCATCATAATGATGATGATTAGGATTCTAGTTGATTATGACATTGGATTATATGTATTTACATTGATATATATATATATATTTTCTATCTATATATTTTTTATTTTAGTTATGTTTTGAATTGTGTGTATGGTATTAAGTAATGAAGAGTTTTGTTCTATTGATTGTTATTATTGTTTATATTAAGCATGTGTTTTAATACTTTAATTATATAATTCATTCATATGTGTGTACGTAAGTGTATATGTATGTATGTGCATGTGTATGTGTGTGTATATGTATGTATGTGCATGTGCATGTGTAAGTGTATATGTGTGTATGAGTATGTGCATGTGCATGTGTATGTGTGTGTATATGTATGTGCATGTATATGTGTAACTCTATGTGTATATGTGTGTATGTGCATGTATATGTGTATATGTGTATATGTATGTATGTGCATGTGTGCATGCATGTGTATATGTGTGTGTACGTATGTGCATATATATGTGTATATATGTGTATAATGTATGTATATGCATGTGTATATGTATGAAACATGCATGTTTATATGGATGCATTTCCATTTGCATCCACGTGCATGCATGTGGATGTGCATATACATGTATTTACATATATGTTAATGTGTGTATGTGTATATATATATGCAGTAATGCATGCATGTAAGTCTTTTTATGTGGTTGTAGAAATGTTTGTGCATATCCATGTGTATGTGTGTGTATGTCTAAGTGTATGTGCACATGTATCTGTGTGTATATATGTGTGCGTATGTGCATGTGTATATGTGTATATGTGTGAATGTGCATCTTCATCATGTATAAGTTTATATGTGCATATCAATAAGTGTGAGTATGCTATCTAATGAAAATAACACAATTCAAATGATATACAAAGAATAGAAATTGTACTTACAATAGTTAGCCATACTTTTTGCTTGGTTAGCTTCTTGAATAACCTGCAATAAAGAGATAAAGAGAGAGAGAGAGAGAGAGAGAGAGAGAGAGAGAGAGAGAGAGAGAGAGAGAGAGAGAGAGAGAGAGAGAGAGAGAGAGAGAGAGAGAGAGAGAGAGAGAGAGAGAAAGAGAGAGAGAGAGAGAGAGGAATTCAAAGAGAGACAGATGTAGAAAGAGAGAAACAAAGACAGAGAGAAGAGAGAGCTTAGGCAAAACAACAATTTTGCATATACTTGTTTCAGCTCATAAGCATAGTGCAATTGTGAACATTGGAGAGCTCTTCGATCACATGCATGAAAATGCCGATCGAAGAGCCTCCAACCTTTTAATTTTTTTCGTCAACAGACCGTCGTGTAAGTGATGGTAACGAATCATAAAAACCACTAGAATTGGCATCGCATAAGCGACATTATTTAGCGTCGCTTATGCGACACTTTTTAGCATTGCTTATGCAATGCAAAATTGTCGTTTATGCGACGATTTTTAAAACCGTCGCCTTAGCGATGCTCTATGGGAGCGTCGCACACCCCATCGTGTAGTACGTCAAAAAAAACATCGTTTTATTTGATGGTTCATGTGCAACGCTCATTGCGGCACATTTTGAATTTTATAGCGACGAAATTGTGTCGCCTTAACTGTCGCTATGCACCCGTATTCCTTGTAGTGCCAGTTCATGGACCAAGAATATACTTCAATACAAAAACCTAAGGGAAAGAGCTTAGACAAACCATCAAATGAAAGATTATACTCAAATAAGTCATTCTTGATGTTTTCATACAAAGACAAGGATCAAATAAATCATGCTAAAGAAATAATGTCATTGAACATTAAGAAAAGTGAAACATGTGAAAGTAGTTTCTAAGGGAGAGGGCTAGATAATTCATGAACTTGCATTCAAGAAAATATTTTGGCAAGGTGGATCAACAAAGCTATTGGTATATTTAGGTAGTGATGTAGTGATGTGTGTGAACACACTAGGACCACCACAACACTTTTTTCCCTCTTTAGGAGGTTTTTTGTTGGAGTTAGACGTCTGCTGAAGCACAGAATAGCAGAAGGAAGAAGAAGAAGAAGAAGCTTGGAGCACAACACACAATATTAAATGTATTACCAATAGAATGTACAAAGATAAGTAACCTGTTAGGGATATAGGCATATATACAAAGAAGGGGGGGAACCTCCTAAAGAGGGAAAAAAGTGCCCTGGAAGTCCTAGTGTGTTCACACACATCAATACCTAAATATATCAGTAAATCCCCCCTGAGAGTGATGTAGTGAACAAAGAGATATCACTCATGTATAAAGAAGTGTCAAGCTATGTGGAATCAATCCACAAAAGGAAGTAAACCCAAAGCTTTATGGAAGGCTTCAAACTTCTCTCGAGGTAGAGCCTTTGTGAAAAGGTGTGCAATGTTCTCTTGCATGGGCACATATGCCAAGCTGGTCTCTCCAACAGAGAGCCTCTCCTTGACATAATGATAATGCACCTCAATGTGCTTAGTGCGAGCATGCAACATAGGGATCCTTGCAATTGCCAATGCCCTCTGACTGGCAATAAAAATGGTGGTGGCAAAAAATTGATCAACACCCAAATCAGCCATAAGGCGTCTGAGCCACACACACTCAACAGTTGTTGTGAAAGCTTCCCTATAATCAGCATCACAACTAGAAGTGGCCACAATAGGCTGCTTCTTGCTTAGTCAAGATATGCATGAGTTACCAAGCATTAAGCAAAAACCACTAGTGAACAAACGAGTGTCATAGAAACTAGCCCAGTTAGAGTCAGAAAAAGCATGTAAATCTGGCGGTAGTGATCCCCCCTTGGGATAAAACAATCCAAGTAGTCGGGTACCACTCAAGTAGCGAAAGATGCACTTAACTGTCTGCCAATGCTTGACTCCTGGGTAATGCATAAACCTGCTCATCCGTGAGATAGCAAACTCAATATTAGGTCAAGTAATGCATAAGTAAATCAAGCATCCAAGAGCCTGCTGATAGAGAATAGCATCAAATGCATCTCCAGCATCATGAAGACTCAATCATAAACCTGTCTCTATAGGAGTGGCAATATGTAACATGGAGTATTGCACATGATCACTAGTAGGAGGTGTGAATCACCTCTTAGCTTTGTGAAGAGTACTCACTTGAGTGCCAAGTGGCACTCATGTGAGGATATAGGGGTCATACTCATTATGGAATTAAGGAGAGGAATATTAGAAGAGACACCACGCGGCTGGGCGGCACGAACTTTGACAAGTCTCTGTGAGTATCTCGAGGACTGAGCCGGAATGGATTACACACGCAAAAATGGAGGAGCTCCTGGGGAATGATCTCTGACATTGGCATCAGAGCCAGGCGGACGGCGACAGACGGCCCACGCGGACAGTGACTCTACACTGCACGGAGATCGATGCGCGAATAACCGACAGAGAATCTAGAGATCGAGCCGATGGAGTCACGCAGAGAAGAGCTATCAAAGAGGAGCCTTTCCCTCCCTCCTCCCTCTGAGATGAAGAAATGAGCTTCCTTATGTTATATTTATAGAGCAAGTTTTTGCCTGCAAGCCCACATATGGGATAATAAATGCTCACGGCAGTCATCTTTGTAGTTTCTCAAAAAATTGCAGTCGACTTTAGCTGGAGATGAAGAAAAATTTTGAGTTTTCTATCGACTTCTAGAAGACAAAATTGATATTATCCATCAAGTTTTTTGGAAAATCATGATGTACATATGTAAAATGGGCTGTGGACAAGGGGTATGGGTCATTGGGTTTCCTTGAAAAGCTTCAGTTCTTCAGTTTTGAGTTCTTCAAAGTCTCTACTTCAAGAAGGTTAGCATTTTCACTTCCTACCCTTGACCTACCCGACTTCTCCGCGCTATAGCTTCCTCATACAATATTGAATTCCAAAATCTTCGTCACGTTTCGAAGCTACATCCTAAGCTTCGCTCAGAAACCATCGGTGTTGGATTTGGACGAGATTTGCCCCACCAAAATTTCTCTACAGCGATTCAGCAGGAACTAGGCACCCACTCCCGGGCCTAGTTTTTCGTCATCCGGACTCCAAATCCACTTTTTTCACTTGGGATAGTCTCAAATTTTTGAAGTACAGGTGCTGGGCAACAATTTTTGGACTGGCAAGGATTGTTACATCTCTGAAATTGCTCAGTTGTTGGAGTTAGACGTCTGCGGAAGCACGCGAACAGCACAAGGAAGAGGAAGAAGCTTGGAGCACAACACACAAGACTGAATGTATTACTAGAGAATGTACAAAGATAAGTAGCCCATTAGGGCAATAGGCGTATATACAAGCCGGGGGAAAAAAACCTCCTAAAGAGGGAAAAAACTGCCCCGGCGGTCCTAGAGTGTTCACACACATCACTACCTAAATATATCAACAAATCCCCCCTGGGAGTGATGCGGTGAACAAGGAGCTGGCACTCATGTATAAGGAAGTGCCGAGCTATGTGGAAATCACTCCACAAAAGGAAGTAAGCCCAAAGTTTTGCGGAAAGCTTCAAACTTCTCCCTAGGCAGAGCCTTCGTGAAAAGGTCTGCAATGTTCTCCTACGTGGGCACATATGCCAAGCTGATCTCCCCAGCAGAGAACCTCTCCCTGACATAGTGATAATGCACCTCAATGTGCTTAGTGCGAGCATGGAACACAGGGTTCCTCGCAACTGCCAATGCGCTCTGACTGTCAGTGAAGATGGTGGTGGTAGAAGACTGGCCAACACCCAAATCAGCCATAAGGCGTCTGAGCCACACACACTCAACAGTCGCTGTGAAAGCTGCTCTATACTCAGCCTCACAACTGGAAGTGGCCACAGTAGGCTGCTTCTTGCTCAACCAAGATATACATGAGCTACCAAGCATGAAGCAAAAACCACTGGTGGACACACGAGTGTCATAGCAACCAGCCCAATCTGAGTCAGAAAAAGCATGCAAATCTGGCGGTAGTGATCCCCCCTTGGGATAAAACAACCCAAGTAGCCGAGTACCACTCAAGTAGCGAAAGATGCGTTTAACCGCTTTCCAATGCGTGACTCCTGGGCAATGCATAAACCTGCTCATCTGTGAGACAACAAACTGAATATCTGGCCGAGTAATGCATAAGTAAATCAAGCATCCAACAGCCTGCTGATAGAGAACAGCATCAAATGCATCTCCAGCATCATGAAGACTCAATCGTAAACCTGTCTCCATAGGAGTGGCAATAGGCTTACAGTCTTCAAGGCCAAAACGCTGCAATAATGTGTCAATATATTTCGTTTGACACAAAGCCATTCCACCATCAACTTGCATAAACTGAATGCCCAAATAGTGATGCAAATGCCCCAAATCAGACATCTCAAATGAGGCATGCAAATCAGCCTTGAAATCAGCAATATGCTTCTCAAGAGGACCAGTGAGCAGCATGTCGTCTACATAGACAACAATGATCAAAAGCACATCATTAGCACGCTTAACATATAAGGTGCTTTCAGTTGGACTGTTCTCAAAACCATGTGCAATCAGATAGGCATGTATTTTCTCATACCAAGCACGTGGTGCTTGCTTTAAACCATATAACGCCTTCTTTAACCTGCACACCTGGTTTTCATGCCCTTTCTGCACAAAGCCACGGGGCTGAAAAACATACACTTCTTCATGCAAGTCACCATTCAGAAATGCTGTTTTAATGTCCAACTGATGTACATTCCAACCATGATGGGCTGCAAGTGCACAAATGCTCCGAACAGTAGTCATACGACATGTAGGTGCAAAGGTCTCATCAAAATCAATGCCTCTTTCCTGCGCATAACCCTTTGCAACAAGCCTAGCCTTATACGTGTCAACTGTACCATCAGGTTTACGCTTCAGCTTGTATACCCACTTAGTGCCAATGGCCTTCTTGCCAGGAGGCAAGTCACATAAAGACCATGTACCATTCTTCATTATAGCATCATATTCAGATTGCATAGCAGCCATCCAATTTTCTGAATTTTGTGCTTCATCAAAAGGAATAGGCTCATTCTCATCACAAAGACTAGATGCAGCCATAGCATAGCAATCTGATGCAAAGGAGGTACTATGAGAGCCTGAACGAGTACGATATGACAAAGGTGCATCTAATTTGCTGTCACGCAAAGTCTGCACTAGCCATTTTGGCATAGTTTTTGCCTGTTCAATATCAGCTCTCTCATCAACAAGTGCATCATGTAAATCTGCATCAGAAATGGCATGATCTGCATCATCATATGAAACCTGCAAAGGCTGAGAAGTTGCCTCATTAGGACCAGCGCTAGCCTGTCCACCTGTAAAAAGAGGCATCAAAGTATCATACATGTCTTTGGAGCTAACAGATGTCTCCTTAGTACATGAAAGCAATGGCTGAATAGCATCTTCCACAAAGACAACATCACGGCTAACCAGAATGCGTTTAGTCTGTGGATGATACAGACGATAGCCTTTACTTTCAGAACTGTACCCAACAAAAATACATTTTACTGCCTTATCATCCAATTTTCTGCGATGTTGTTCAGGCACTAATGCATATGCCAAACAACCAAAAACACGCAGATGAGCAACAGATGGCTTGCAGTCATGCCAAGCCTCATATGGAGTGATAGAATGCAACGCTTTCGTGGGACACCTGTTCAGTACATATGCTGCACACATGACAGCCTCAAGCCAGAAACTATGTGGTAAAGCCTGACTTTTGACCATGCACCTCGCCATCTCCATGAGTGACCTGTTCTTTCGTTCAGCAACTCCATTCTGTTGAGGTGTATACGGCACTGTACACTGGTGTTTTATCCCACGTTCAGCCAGAAATGCATTAAAATCTGAAGACATATATTCCCCCCCTCGATCAGAACGGAGGGTGCCCATTTTACATGCTGACAGATTTTCATCCAAAACCAAAAACTGTTTGAAGCACATGAACACTTCGGACTTTGCTTTGAGTGGATATACCCATGCATGCCTGGAAAAATCATCAATGAAAGTCACGAAGTAAAGATAATTTCCAAAAGAGGGTGTCTGCATAGGACCACAGACATCACTATGTACAAGCTGCAATTTCTGCATAGCCCGAACTGAACCATCTTTTGGAAAGGAAGAACGCTGCATTTTGCCCAAAATACAGCCTTCACAAACATGTTTTCCAGGTGCCTCAAGTTTGGGCAAAGAGGACACCATTTCAGATTTCTGTAGGCGTAACAAACTAGCAAAATTCAGATGACCAAAGCGTGCATGCCAAAGCTTTGCATCTGACATAGCCTGAGAATCATGAATTGCACATGCCGAATCATTCACAGATTTTTCATAGTCTATGAGCTTATACAGCCCACGACATAAAATGCCAGAAGCAATAATCACATCGCCATTTGAGAGATCATGGACTGTACACCTGTCATCAACGAATTTCACAACCAAGCCAATCTTGGCTAATGCAGAAACTGATAACATGTTCTTTTTGATCCCCGGCACAAATAAAGCATCTAACAAAGTGAAAGAACTACCATCAGCAGTAGTCAGAATGATCTTACCAACTCCCATAACAGGATAAGAGGAGTTATTGGCGCATGTGACAGTATTTCCTGTAGAGGCAGGCTCGAGTGAAGAGAAGAAACTGCGCTGCGAGGTAATATGTTTGGTTGCCCCACTGTCAAAGTACCAAACATCTGAGTCTACTGCAGACATGCACTGATCATGAGAAGATGGGTCAAAACTGCAAACAGTAGTAAACGCCCATTCTTCTTCCTGCACAAGATTTGTAGACTCTGTTTTTGGTGTAGAGGCCTCTGCAACAACCATTCCAGCCTCTTTCTTCTTTGCCTCTTTAGCAGCCAGTTTTGGACAGTTCTTTATAATATGATCATTTCCTTTACAGTACTTGCAGAACAATTTCTGCTTTTCTGATTTCTTCTCATCTTTATCCTGGTTCTTCGATTGTGCAGCATTTGTAGATTTCTGCTTACTAGTAGAAGAGCTCCATTTTCCTTTGCCCTTCTGACTAGCCATGAAAGCTTGATCTGCAACACGCATAATGGACCTGTTCTGCCTGGACTGATCTTCCTGCAACAGAACAGAGACTAATTCCTCAAATGACAAGGCATTCGGATTGCCTTTCATCATCAATCGAAGAGTAGAGGCAAAACTCTGATATGAATCAGGAAGGCCATTCAGAACGGTCTGCACAAGTGAGCTATCTGGTATAACCTCATCAGCAGAAATCAATTGTTCCTTCAGGTCTTTGATCTTTGTAAGAAAACTGTCCATCGAATCACCTTCATTCATGTGCTCACTCTCCAACTGTTTTCGGAGGTAAGCAACACGAGCCTCATTCCTAGCCTGGTACAAAGTGGTAAGTGTATCCCAAGCATCCTTTGCTGTTCTGCAAGAGCGAATGTGAGGAATAATGGCACGTTTGACAGACAAAGCTATCAATGCATGTGCCTGGGCATCTCTGCCATCCCAACGAATCTGCTCTGCAGTAGGTGCAACAGAAATAGCAGCACGAACAGGAATCTGCGGAATATCATCTTCGACACCATCTTCATCAGCTCCAACACCTGTATTTGCAGTACCTGTCGTTACAGGTGTAACAGGACGTCTTTCAACACCCTGCACAATGTTCCACAATCCTTTTGCAACCAGTACATGTCGCATCATATAAGCCCATAATGGGTAGTTGGTACCATCCAACTTATCCTCAACAGCCAACATACGGAATACATCACTGCTTTCAGCCATGGCCGGTGACTAAAATACCTTGATGCAGAAAATTGACTGTATCTCAAAAAGTTGAACAGAACTGCCCATACGAGTTCTGCTAGACCTGTAGCAGACTTCGAGACGCTTAAACTGGCGAACAGAAACTGGTATATATCTTTGGCACAAAAGGACGAAATAGCTTGCACAAGCACTGCGATAGTGCGTTCGGAGGCCGAAACGAGCTCAGATCGCGATTTCGGCACCACACAGCAAAGCTGTTTTGATCTCGAAAACACCCTGAGTATGCTCACCAAATTTTGTGCGAATCTGAGACTGCAAACGGAGGAGTGTCGACGGCGCCCTAGAAGAATCAACGACCTGCTCTGATACCAATTGTTGGAGTTAGACGTCTGCGGAAGCACGCGAACAGCACAAGGAAGAGGAAGAAGCTTGGAGCACAACACACAAGACTGAATGTATTACTAGAGAATGTACAAAGATAAGTAGCCCATTAGGGCAATAGGCGTATATACAAGCCGGGGGAAAAAAACCTCCTAAAGAGGGAAAAAAGTGCCCCGGCGGTCCTAGAGTGTTCACACACATCACTACCTAAACATATCAACATCAGTTTCACTTAGTTTGCCCAATTGGGGCTTTTCCCACGTGCTTTTGGTGTTGTTTTGGATGCTTTATGGTGTTTAGAACCTCCCTGGACCAAGTGGACATTTCAAATTTTCTTTTGGACCTGGCGAGGATTCAAAATCAGCGGCTTGAAGCATCAAGGACCACTTGGATTTCGCTTCCGTAGCTCTACTTTGTAATAGGGAAGTGCTCTTGTGATATATTTCTCTTCTTCTTGCATATTTGAACTTTACTTCCATTCATTTTCATACACTCTAGCTAGCAAACGGGGGAAGGGTACTTAAACATGGAAACTAAAGGCAAACAAGTAGTTGAGGCCACTTCTCCACCTAAAGAGCAACTAGAGGATCCTGATGCTAGAATGGAAGAAGTAGAATTAGGGCAAGAAATAGAAGAGAAAGAGCCTTCACAGGAAGAGTACACTTATGAAGAGCTTATAGATGAATTTGTCACTCGTGACCAATTCATAGATTTGAAAGAGCAAACCCTTAAATTAGAGAAAGATTTGGGTAGCATCACATCTCTTATACAGTAGCTTAAGTCTCAAATGATCTCACTTGAGACTAGTGTCACCTCTTTCCTCGCTAGGAAGGAAAGAGAGACCCCTCCTATTCCTCTAGAGATTACTAGGAAAGAGACTTCTCTTCCTAGTAAACACAAAGGAGAGAGCTCTAGGGAAGCTCCCCTCCTGAAAGACTTGAAGCCACCTACCTTTACGGGGGATGACCGAGACAGGAACAAGGATGCAATCTACACTTTTTTACAAAAGTGGCATGATTTGCATCAATTGAAGGGCACCCCACCTGAGTATCGTGTGCTAGAGGCGAGTCTCTCCCTCGGCCTGCGTGCTTAAAAGTGGTGGATGAGTCTTAAGGAGGCGAACTCTATCCCTACTGAGTGGACTCAGTTTGAGACTCTTTTTCTAAAAGAGTTTCTTCCTAAGAACGAGGAGGAGAGGAATTGGGATGAGTGGGATAGGATTACTCAAAGAGGCAGGCCTCTTTCAGTCTATCTATCCCACTATAGAGAGATCATTTTGAAACTTAAGGGTTTAGATGATTTTCAGAAGACCAGAGGGTTTGTTAGGGGCTTGGATAAAGCCATAAAGAGGGAAGTCAGAAGGAATGCGCCTAAGACGTTTGAGGAGGTGATCAAATATGCACAGATATATGAGGACCATAACCGTCCTCAGTACACTCCTATGGAGACGGATCAGCCCCTCAAGCCTCTTAGTACGACTAAATTTAAGAAGAAGTTGCCTTTTGGGAAAAACAAAGTTTTTATTAAAAAAAAAAATCACAAGGGCCTAGGCTATCCACAGACCAGTTTGAGAAGGCCAAAAGGGAGAACCTGTGTTTTAGGTTCCTATCCCCTAGCCATTCATAGTGGAACTGTCCACTCAAGAAGGGGGAAGAAAAGAAGAAGGGACCAGAGTCTAGTACGGCCCCTGAAAAGGGCAAAAAGGCGGTCCACCTAGTGCATACCCTTCCTATTCATGGCAGCTCTAGCTGCAAGGGAGTGGAGGTGATGCACGAGGATATTGAGCACACTTGTTGTTTGACTCAGTCATTGTGGTCACCGTAGTTTGGACCACATGACTTAGTTAAGCTACATGGTAGTGTATACGGGACCACGATGCGGGTCATGATAGATGATTCTGCCACTCATAATTTCATAAACTATGCTTTGGTCAAGAAATTAAAGATTCCCCAGCAGCCTAGTGCACATAAATACATTGTATCTATGATGCAAGGGCAAGATAAAAGAATATGGGATACTATGGTATCGAATTTGGAAGTCAAGATGCAGGACTATACGGATTTTATGGGCTTCTAGATTATGAACATGGAGAGGACAGATCTAGTCTTAGGAAGAGAGTGGCTATGGGGGTTGGGAGACACACTTAAACGCAGCTATCAAAACAACACACTCGAGTTTGAAAAGAATGGAAGTAAAGTTTGTATTCAGGGAGAGAGAGATGTACCTAGTGCACCTCTCATTTCATCATTAGAGTTGTATAGTCTCTGTTATTCACAGCATGTACAGGACATGTTTTTATTGTATAGTCATGATATGGAGCATTGTACAGACAGCTCATCTGATGTATATTTTCATGCTATGAATGTAAATATGAATAGGACTTTCTACTATTCTTTTTTGCAAGAGTGTGTGGTTAGTAATTTTAAGGATCTTATGTTTGAGTACAGAGATGTTTTTCCCACTGACTTACCTAGAGGGCTACCACCTGAGAGAGGGGACATTGACCATGCCATAGAGGTTGTTACTAACACTAACCCTATTTGTAGACCACCTTATAGGCTTAGTGTTTCTCAGCATGAGGAGGTTGAGAAGCAGTTGCAAGATTATTTAGATAAGGGCTTCATCAAACCTAGTAACTCACCATGGGCATCGCCAATGATCCTAGTTAAAAAGAAAGATGGCTCTATGAGGCTATGCATAGACTATAGAGCACTTAATAAGGTAACTATCAAGAATAGATTTCCAATGCCTAGGTTGGAAGATCTATTTGATCAGTTACATCAAGCTAGGTATTTTACCAAGCTTGACCTTAGATCAGGATATCATTAGATCAGGATTAGGGCAGAGGATGTCCCTAAGACTGCATTTAGGACTAGATATGGGCACTATGAGTTTTTGGTGATGCCATTTGGTCTCACCAATGCTCCTGCCACTTTCATGAAACTCATGAATAGTGTTTTACGGCCTTATCTAGGAAATTTTGTGGTAGATTTTTTGGATGACATTCTGATCTATAGTGCATCAGAAGAGGAGTACTTGGAACACTTGAGAAAAGTATTTCAAGTGCTAAGGGAAAATTCGCTCTTTGCTAAGGAGTCAAAGTGTGAAAACTACCTTCCCAAGAGTCTTCTTAAGGGGAAGGATATGTGGAAACAACACGGAGACAGGACCATGTATTTTTATACATGGGGATATAGTGGGAGTGGTGTTCTATTTTCTCTCTCCTTCTTTAAGACCTTCCAATACCATTTTTGAGGACAAAAATGGAATTAAGGGGAAGGAAATGTAACATGGAGTATTGCACATGATCACTAGTAAGAGGTGTGAATCACCTCTTAGCTTTGTGAAGAGTACTCACTTGAGTGCCAAGTGGCACTCATGTGAGGATATAGGGGTCATACTCATTATGGAATTAACGAGAGGAATATTAGAAGAGACACCACGCGGCTGGGCGGCACGAACTTTGACAAGTCTCTGTGAGTATCTCGAGGACTGAGCCGGAATGGATTACACACGCAAAAATGGAGGAGCTCTTGGGGAATGATCTCTGACACAATAGGTTTACAATCTTAAAGGCCAAAACAGTGCAATAATGTGTCAATATATTTCGTTTGCCACAAATCCATTCCACCATCAACACGCATAAATTGGCTGCCCAAATAATGATGCAAATGCCCCAAGTCAGACATCTCAAATGAGGCATGAAAATCAGCCTTGAAATCAGCAATATGCTTCTCATGAGGACCAGTGAGTAGCATGTCATCAAGATACACAAATCAACATACACAAATCAACATACACAAATCAACATACACAAATCAACATACACAACAATGATCAGAAGCACATCATTAGCACGCTTAACATATAAGGTGCTTTTAGTTGGACTCTTCTCAAAACCATGTGCAATCAAATAGGCATGTATCTTTTCATACCAAGCATGTGGTGCTTGCTTCAAACCATATAATGCCTTCTTTAACCTGCACCCCTACTTTTCATGCCCTTTTTGCACAAAGCCATAGGGCTGAAAAACATACACTTCTTCATGAAGTCACCATTCAGAAATGTTTTTTTAATGTCCAACTAATGTACATTCCAACCATGATGAGCTGCAAGCGCATAGATGCTACAAACAATAGTCATTCGACAAGTAGGTGCAAAGTTTTCATCAAAATCAATGCCTCTTTCCTGCACATAACCCTTTGCAACAAGTTTGGCCTTATACCTGTCAATCAGGCTTACACTTCAGCTTGTATACCCACTTAGTGCCAATGGCTTTCTTGCCAGGAGGCAAGTCACATAAAGACCACGTACCATTCTTCATTTTGTCACACAAAGTTTGCACCAGCCATTTTGGCATAGTTTTTGCCTGCTCAATATCAGCTCTCTCATCAACAAGTGGATCATGTAGATATGCATAAAAAATGGAAAGATCTGCATCATCAGCTCTCTATGTAGATTGCATAGCAGCCATCCAATTTTGTGAATTTTGTGCTTCATCAAATGAAACAATCTCATTCTCATCACAAAAACTAGATTCAGTCATGGCATAGCAATGTGATGCAAAAGAGACATTATGAGACCCTGAAGGAGTATAATATGATAGAGGTGCATCTAATTTGTTGTCACACAAAGTTTGCACCAGCCATTTTGGCATAGTTTTTGCCTGCTCAATATCAGCTCTCTCATCAACAAGTGCATCATGTAGATATGCATAAAAAATGGAAAGATCTGCATCATCACATGAAACATGTAAAGGCTGAGAAGTTGCCTCATTAGGACAAGCACTAGACTGTCCACCCGTAAAAAGAGGCAACAAAGTATCATACATGTGTTTGGAGCTAATAGATGTCTCCTTGGTACATGAAAGTAAACGCTGAATAGCATCTTCCACCAAAACAACATCACAGCTAACCAAAATGCGTTTAGTTTGTGGATGATATAGACCATTGTCTTTCCTTTCAGAATTGTACCCAACAAAACTACATTATACTACTTTATCATCCAATTTCCTATGATGTTGTTTAGGCACTAATGCATATGTCAAACAATCAAAAACATGTAGATGAGCAATAGATGGCTTGTGACCATGCCAAGCCTCATATGGAGTGATAGACTATAGCACTTTAGTATAACACCTGTTAAGTACATATGATGCACACATGATAGCCCCAAGCCAGAAACTATGTGGTAAAGCCTGACCCTTGAGCATACACCTTGCCATCTCCATGAGTGACATGTTTGTAGCTCAATGATGAGTAGCACCTCCTTTAATGTCAATCCGGGAAGACGTGAGGATGGTATGAAGACCTCGAGCAAGTGGCGGCACAAGTGCGTGAGTGAGAAGCACACAAGCATGCACACACATACACACACACGCGCACACAAGGCAAGACAAAGAGTGAGAATCAATGGAGCTTTTTAGATTACTTTCAAAATGCTCTTACAAGTTCGTTTCAATTACAATCTAACCTCAAAAATGAGCTCTCTAGCTCCTTTTATAGTTTTTGACTAGCTTTTGGCCCTGTCCAGACCTAGTGTCCGGCCTAGTTAAAAATTAGGTTCCAGGGCTTATTTGGGGGTTCAAACGAGATCTAAAAATTATGAAAATTGGTACGCAACTACTTCTAAGGCTCCTCAAGCTCAAGGACTCCTTGGCTTGCACAAAATGGAGCTACAAAAATGTGAAATGAGATTTACAATGATTATTAGTGATAAAAATCACTGTTGTTGTAGGGATTTCTTCTAGTGATCTGCCATACATATCTTCAAGCTCCCTACTTGCTCTTCTTCCCTGCATGTCCATCTCTCTGATTTGCATTAATGTCTTGAAAAAATATTGGCCTACTTGCCAGATCTTCTTTGACTGCCCTGTTTGCTTGTGCTGTCCCTTCTTTGACTTTCACGTCTTGTAGATCCTGATGTACCAAGGCTACTGCCAACACCCCCCCCACTCTCGCGTCTGTCGCCCCTGACAGACCCTTGTCTAGCTGCTTTTTGTACGTAGTATTGTACAACATCGGCGGCGAGGTGGTGTTCTTCTAACCTGAGTCCCCTTGCTAGATCTGTCAGCAATGCATCCCAATTGACTGGCCCTGGGACATCTGGATGTGGCACCCGTAGCTGCTCTGAGTGAATGGTTCGCTCCACAGCAAATAAATGGAGGAGATGTGAGGGTCTGGGTACAAATATTTCTGAGTGGTATTCCCAGAACCCTGTTATGAACATCTCTTCGAATGTTTGTTTAAAGCAGGCCGGGAGGTATTTTATTCTGGCGTGCCAAGCGTATATCACCTCTATGGAAGGAGTGGTGCTCATGTCATACACTAAATCTTGGTTTCCTGTAAGGAATCCGACGCCTGAGAAGTGTGGGTCCTTGATATTCTTGAATGTCCTGAATGTAATAAGCATTAACTCAAAAATTTTCATGCACATCTGGGCCATTACATCAGGGGTATTCTTTAATCGGAGGCTCCAGTGCCTTATAGTGGAGATCATGTAATTGACGGTGGGGGGCCCTTGAGGGGGTGCTAGATAGACGTAGTTTAACCATTTGGCGCATCCCTTGATATTCTTGACTGCAATGGTAAACTCTGGCCATGTACGTCTGCGGAGTACAGGAACATAACAAGGGTTATATTTAATAAAAAGAGGCATATTCGTCCAGGTGCGAACCATCTCCGGATAGGTTTCGAGGAGTCGGATCCTCCAAGTGGGTTGATGAATGGAGCCTTTTTTAGCACTCTCTGGGATGTCATCTGGCCCAAATTGTGTGGCAAACGTTGGAGGTTTGCCACATTTATGTTGGATTTCTGCATTGTAGTCCGCCAGGAGTATACAATAGGGCACATATTGATCATCATTGGTTCCGATCCATCTATGGTGGGACATGCTGCGGAAGTATTCTGATTTAATAATAATGTCCTCTATCTTTGCCATGGATTGGATCTGAACTGCTACTCGATCTTCATGAGTTGATGCCGTTTTCTCTAGTGTCTGGAGCCACTCAGGTACTTCGATTTCTAGCGTATCCATTCCTTCTTCCGTTTGTTCACCACCTGGCATTGGCATAGGAACGTAAGGTTCCTCATACGTCTCATCTACCTCGATGGGTACCAAATCCTCGGGTTCTGGTTCGACAACTGGAGAGGGTTGCCTTTCATGTGTGAGTAATCTTGCTTGTAATTCGGCCACCTGCTCTTTCAATGCCTTGACTTCCTCTGAAGTCGTGGTCGTTTCCGTGACTTTGGGTGCTGTCTGTTGCTCTTGGAGTTGATTGCGCAGCGCATCACGTTCCCTTTCCAAGTCATCATGAGCTTCTAATAGATCTGCATAGCTGTCCAAGATGGTCTTCATTGTCGCTGAGGGCACCGCTTTAAACTGCTCTGGATCAATTTCGAGTGGAGCGCCTTCCATTGCTGCTTCTAGATTAGCTTCATTTTGCTGCTGCAGCCTCTTGTTTTCTTCTAGGGCGGCCGCCATGTGTTTTCTAAGAAGTGCCAGGTTACGCCGGACTTTGAGATTATCGGCTTGGTATACCTCGAGCAGAGCTTCTAGTTGTTTGGCACCTGATTCTGTCGATGGTTGGGGTGCTGTCAGTAATGTCTGGTGAGCCTGCTCAAGCGTCGCGTAGCGTTGATTCAGTTCTGCATTTTCTGTTTGTAGAATGTGAAATTGTGTTTGTAAGTTCTGGTGGTGCGTTTCCAGTTGCTGATACCGGTTGTCCAGAGCTTTGTACTCATGTTGGAGCTGGTATACACATTGGTTTAATGCAAAAAATATGTTATTTACATTAAATAATGTTGGGAAAGGTGAAGATGCAGGGGGAATGGGGGCGGGAATGGGAGAGGTGAATGCTGTGGATGTAAGTGGAGATGTGGGTGGAGGGGGTATGGGTGATGAAGGTGGCATGGGGGGAGGGAGCGGTGCTGTGGCAGGTGATGTTTCCATCGTGTCAACTGTTTGAGTGACTGTGTAGATGGGAATCGTTGGTGGAGTGGATGTGACATCGGTGAACAGGGTGGTGAAGGTGGGCATGGTGACTCCCCCGAATTGGATTCCCGGGGAGAGTGGGATGCCCATGACAACGGTAGTGGTAGTGGATGTGGTAGTGTTAGTGTCCAGCGGTGGAGTGAATTGTGTAGTGTGAGGTGGGGATGGTGGTGATAACGGTGCTTCGTGATATTCTTCTGCTTGCGTTGACTCGCCAGGTGCTGATGTATTGATGTGAATTTGCTTTCCGGACCTCCTGGGACGAGTAGGAACTCTTTTTTCAAACCTGTGGATGTAGGCCATTGCCTCATGGATGGCCTCGTCCAGTCCTACAGCGTCGGCATGAAGGTTCATGGACTCAATGAACAAATCATCCACACCTTCCTCTGCTAGCAAGTCGTTCATGAGTCTTTTGCCCTGTTCGAGAGACATCTTATGCTGTTCCTGAACCAGTCGCATGGTTCGATATAGTCTCTTGATCTGTGCCGAATATGCTGGGGCACTTGCTAACTCGGAGAGTTCGTCATATTCTTGCTGTTGTTCTTCGTCGGCTTCTTCTTCGTCTCCTCCTGCCTCTTGTTCGTCTACATCGACTTCTACCACTCGGGGTTGGGTGGGGGCCGATGTTGTTTTGGGTCGTGGTTCCTGATCTCGTGCTGCTTCCGCTTCGAGGTTAGAGTCATAGATTAATCGAGCAATTTCCTCATCCGTGAGGTCCTCAAGAGTAAATCCCTGCGGGAATTCCAAATCGGATGGAATGGGGGGAAAAACCAGATTAGGCCCCTCCGTGCTTGGTCTTGGTAACCGGATTGTGAATGGCCTAACTCGTCGTGTCTGGGGAGGAGTGATTTCTGGTGTAGCGGTAGCTCCCCTTGGTTGAGCACAGGGTAGTTGGACTCCCCCTCTCATCTTCTTGGATGGGGGACCTGCTGTTGATAGTCTTCTTTGGAATTCTTGGACTCGGGACCATACGAGTGCCCGCTGAACAGGCACGTCATAAGCCAAGCATCTGTAGATTATTCTGGTCAATGCACAACACCCATGGAGTACATTCTTCTGTTTCTTGTTCCACCTTTGATGTGCTAGGTGGATCTGGTCTATTATCCAGTGTGGCACATTGATGGGTAGGCTTTCGGTTTCTGCTAGATATAAACTGAACCATATTTTTTTCGGGGGCATTGTGAATCGTTCTTGGGCGGGAAACGCAAAATGCTGCATGATGGTTCGCAGGTGAAGCGCAATGGTAGGTGTCATGGCTACCATATCCTTCAACTTATTCAGATCCTTGTGCTTCATTCGACCTGGGACCATGGTTTCCTTTTCTGTGGGGATGTGCATGCCATACATTCCCAAAGCTTCTCTTACCAGATTGAGGGTCAACTTGAATCTTTTGAGCTCATTACCCGGCAGCAGTGATGGCAACACAAAGGTGCTGTCGCCGCCCTTGACCCTGCTTGGCGTGATTGTACTGATCAGATATGAACATCGTAAAAAATCCGGCTTTGGTATGTGGGTCCTGAAATAACTTTCCACACCTGCTTTGACCCAAACTGATCTCATGACCTCGGCATTTTGGTAGCTTTCAAATTCGCGTGTGAAAAAGTGGTATCTACCCCATTTGCCATTGAACTCCAATTCTGCCTCCCAGAAGTAGGTTCCATCGCCCAGTGGTCCAGCAACATCACTGAACCAATGCGCATGCTTACCTACTTGAGAAGTGTGTCCTTGAGGAGGATCCTGGATGGGGAGCACATGCACATCTTGAAGCTCTTGCGGTCTTGCAGTGAGGCGTGGCTCAAGGAGAAGTGTTTCGATGTCCACGATCTGGGGACCAGATCCGGCTTGAGAGCTGGTACCTACTTCTGCCATGGCCTGTTTGCTGATTGGTTCTGTGAGAATATAGAACCAAGTGTTAACATTGTAATGGACAAAATAAATCCGTTGTTGTCCCCGTTACAACATTAACATAAGGTAGAAGGTGAGTTAGTGGTTAGTAAGTGCATGCAGATAGTGTGTGTAGTTAGTGATTGTGTTGTCCTAGGAAACTATTGCAGTTAGTCAGTGGGTTATGAATTTACAAATTGGGGTCGGGGGGTTTATTACAGACCCTAGGCTGCCAAATGCAGTGGGTGGGCTGTGCTTTCGGTTTCGGAGAGTCTCTACAGAGCCTTCTCGGTGTCGTGGTTTGAAGATGAGGCCTTTTTGGGACCCATTTACAATTGATTACATGTACGCTCTTGGGTTTTGGTGTGTACATGAGTGTTGAGAACGAGTGAAATCTGGCAGTATGCGTCGCTGCGTTATGCTGTTTAAGTTGTGGCCTCAGCGTAGCTACTTGTGCCATCAAGCAAGCCTTAGGCACCCAAATTTGTCTTGATTGTGGGCTTGCCTTCATCGACTTCTTGGGCACCCAAATAGATTTTATTTTAGCAGAAGAATTTCTGAAAGACTTCTTATTAGCGTCGCGTTGTTGGTCACTAATAAGAGGCTTTACCCCTGTAGTTGACGGTGGTGCAACTGGTCGTTCGCCTTTCCGCACCCATACCTGATCTATTTGCTGGGCTGTTCTGCTGCGCAGGTACTTTTGATCTCTGACATAGGTAGTACCCTGCTTCTTCTGCCTTTGATCCACCTTGGCTTGCTGCCTCTTTCCAGCCTTTGGAAAAGAAGGGAGTTCCTTTGCATTCCCGACTCCTTTTTTGCGAATATCATTCCTCTGCAACACATAGTTTTGGACAAGAACATCATGGTCATCTTCATGTGTACCCCTGGAAGGACCAGGAGTCTGTGCCTTTCCTAGTTCCTTGAGTGCTTGATTGTCTAATTCTATTGTAACTCGACTATGATTGACCCAAACCTGGAGAAGTCCACTTCTTAGGTTTAGGTTGACTGTTTGGTCATAAATCCAATCTTGACCTAGGACAAGAGGCTCAGTGAGATCCTCATCCTGACACACTAGTACTTTAACTGTCATTGCTTCATCATGAATGTAGAGGGGAAGTTCCACCTCGCCCATGCAAGGGGTTTCCACGCCTCCCAATCCTATAAGATATGCCTCCACAGGATTGACAGTTAACTGTAACTCTTGACAGTAAGACATTCTAACAGCACTAGTGGCTGCACCTGAGTCAATCAAGGCTCTTACGGTCCTTGCACTCTTTCCTTGTCCTATATCTAAGGTTACGAAAGGACGTCTATCAATTATCCTATGCGAGCTTGTTCCTGTGACTTCACACATTGCCACATGATATCCTTGATCTGCATAGTCATTTGTCCTAGGCTGCTCTCTACCTTGCCTGCGTAATTTCATTCTTCTAATGCGTTCTAAAGCTTCTGCTTGAGCTTCTTCTCGCACTCGCTTTTCTTCCTCTTTGCGTTTCTTAGCAGTATTGAGTCGGCTAAGCATTTCTTCTGTGAGGGGTTCCTGGTACAACTTGACTCTGCAACCACTAATATAATTTGGGAGAACATCACCCTCTAATGTGGCCAATTGTACCGCTCCGCTTGTGGAGATCCTATTGATGATCATAGGTCCGTAGCCTCTCTTTTCTAGCTTCCTCGCGTGTTGTTTGAGTGTATAGACCAAGACTAGATCTCCTGCTTTCAGGCCTTTATCCTTCACATGGGCATCGAAATATGCCTTCTGTCTCTTCTTGGCTGCATATATCCCTGCAGCGGCTCTCAGTCTTGTCTCTCCTAATCGTTCAAGGTCAAGGATCCTAGAGGAGAGCTCGTGACCTGTCCATTCGTGCTCTTGTGCTACTCTCAATGTAGGGATCAGGAAGTCCAAGGGTAGCACAGCATTTTGGCCGAATACCATCTGAAAGGGGGTGGCTTGGAGCACCGTTTTGTAGGCAACTCGGTATGCCCAAACAGCATGGTGTAGCTGTTTGTCCCAATCAGAGCGTTTAGTGTTCACTAGTTTTGTCAGTACATTGCATAAAATCTTATTAGTACTCTCAGCTTGTCCATTAGCTTGAGGGTGATAAGGGGCAGACTTCTTGTGTATTACCAAGAATTCTTGGAGTAGATTTTCAATCACTTCGTTCAAGAAATGAGTGCCTCTATCACTTACAAGCTCTATGGGTAGTCCATATCTCGTGAATACGTTCTCGAACAAGAATTTGGCCGTTGTTTGAGCATCGTTCTTGGTTGTAGCTTTTACCTCTACCCACTTGGTGAGATAATCTGTTGCCACAATGATGTATTCTGCATGAGAACCTTTCGCTGGGGGATTAATAGGACCTACGAAGTCTATTCCCCACTTAGAGAATGCACGTCCACCCATCATAGGTTTCAGTGGCATCTCATCTTTGCGTATAGGATACTGAGTCCTTTGACAGATATCACACCGTTTCACATAGGTATGTGCATCCATGTGAAGGGTGGGCCACCAGAAGCCCGCAAACAATATTGCCTTGATCACCCGATCTGGTCCAAAGTGTCCTCCTGCTACACCTTGGTGAGCAGTTTCTAAGATCTTAAGATATTCACTCTCATGGACACATAATCTCAGGTAACCATCTTTACCGCGCTTATATAGATTATCACCTATGAGTGAATAATCCAGGGCTTCTTGTTCTAAACTCCTTTTCCTAGCTAGAGTCATGTCTGGGGGGAATGTGTTTGTCCGCAAGAATGATACTAGAGGTTCACTCCAATCTGGCACAATGGATATTTGATAGAGAGTGGCATGTTCCACAGGTGGTTTAGTGCAACAGATTGGGCATTCTTTGCACAACTTTTGGACATCCGCTTCCATAGTTGGCCAGTGCACTCCGAATCTCTTTAGAGTTTGCAACGTTCGTTGCTTCGAATGGTGTTGCTCTAGTGCACCTACATGTGCTAATTGCAACCATTTAGCGTACTCATCCTCTTCTACGCAACAAGCCAAGATCCCTTGATCTGTGTGCTTGTACATGCTGCCTGCCATGATATGGTACTTTTGGGCTTTTACAACCTCTCTATTCCGTGTGTTTACCACTGGATGGTTAGGTCCGTATGTCAAGACTGGTACCAAAGGCTTAGCCCACTGCGGTACAACTTCCAGATTAAACAAGTAAGCATCAGGAAGGTCATCTGACACTCCTTGTGGGGCTTCTCCCGATGTGAGCCTAGAGAGATGATCTGCTCTCAAGTGGGTTCTACCTTTTCTTACCACAACCTCAAAATCATGTTCCATTAGCAGGAGAAACCATCTTACTAATCTTCCCGTATTGCATGGCTTGTTTACTAAGTACAACAATGCCTGATGGTCCGTAAAAAATTTAAACTTATTTGCAAGCAAATAATGTCTAAACTTTTTAACGGCATATACCATGCCTAATCCTTCTCGTTTAGTAGTGGTATAATTTCGTTCAGCCGCATTCAATTGTCTACTGGCATAGGCAATTGGAAGATCCATATTACCTTCACCAGTAGGTTGTGCGAGCACACATCCAATAGCATAATTGGATGCATCCACGTGAACATGGAATGGCTTATTCCAATCTGGTGTGGTCAAGATTGGTGCTGAACACAATCTTCGTTTAAGCTCTTGGAAGGAATTCTCACATTCATCCGTCCACTCAAAGTTTGTCAGAAGTCCGTACATGGGCTTTGCAATGACAGCATACATGTGTATAAATCGTCGATAATAACCGCAATGCCCCATGAAAGCTTGTACTTCCTTGACATTCTTTGGCCTAGGTAGCTCCGCTATGGCTCTCACTTTTTCTTCGTCAGTAGATATGCCATTCTTTGACACTATGTGTCCTAGAATCTTACCTTGCCTTACCATAAAAACGCACTTTTCTGGGTTCAGGCAGACTTGGTACTCTCTACATTTGTCAAAGATCTGTCTGAGTTCCGGGATATGAGTTTGTCTAACGTTGGAATGAGCACAAAGATCATCAACATAGACTTCTAAACTCTTCCTCAGGAATTCCTTAAACACATGGCACATCAACCTCTGGAAGGTAGCTGGTGCATTGGTGAGCCCAAATGGCATTACTCTAAAAGCAAAAATGCCCCATTCTGTGGCAAAGGCTGTCTTATGCTGATCCTCTGGAGCTATGGCTACTTGATTGTAGCCCGAAAATCCATCAAGGAAGCTGTACACTTCCTTGCCTGCCACTCTTTCTAAGAGATGTTCTGTGATGGGAAGCGGATAGTTATCTCGAATCGTGGCGGCATTAACCTTTTTCAAGTTAATGCACACACGCAGCTTGCCATTCTTCTTGGGCACCACTACGATGGGGGATACCCATTCAGTGTGCTCAATTTCATAGATAAATCCAGCTTCGACCAATCTATCTATCTCTTCTTTGATCTTAGCGGCGTAATTATCGTTATATGTATATGGCTTTTGCTTAGAGGGTTTGGCATCTGAGGTCATGGGGATGGTGTGCGAGCATATGTCCGGGTCAACCCCTTTCAAATCCTTGTAACTCCAAGCGAATACATCTCTGTATTCTCTTAGCAAGGCAATCAATTCGTGCTCTTCTTCTTCTGTCAGGTCATGGCCTATATACGTGCATCTCTCCTCTCCTTCTTCTAGGGCCACTACTATTTTCTTGGTGGTTTCTTTGTTATCATAGGCCTCTCCTGATTGTGCCTCTCGTTTAGGCATTCTTATCATGACTCTCCTGTCATCTATCTCATACTTCTTAAAATTTTCTGGGACCTCAAACAAAGATTCTTCCTCCTTTGGTGAGACTTCTTTCTTCTTTCGTTTCTTTCCTTCTTCCTTCGGGGTCATATGTGTTGCTAATCTTACAACATTTGTAACCTCTCCATGCCTCTGGGGTTGAAATTCTACTTCATGGAAATATTCCTCATCTGCTGCAAATGGTGGATCCATAATGATTGACTCTAGATCGGAGTCACTTGCATCCTCAAATGCATCAGGGCTAGGTTCGCATTCTTCTAGAACAGCCTCTCCCATGATGGGCTCTATGGAGAAGACTGAAATATCATAGCCATCCTCATCACAGTGAGGTGTCCATTGTTCTTCGTTGATGGCTACGTCCATTGTTGCTAAGATTTCGGCCCAACCGTGAGGTTCAAATTCTTCGTCTGGAAAAACTACAGGTGCATAGGCTGGGTCTTGAATGGGTCTATGAGTTTCGTTCGCACCTACCTCTCTGGCTTTCTCTCTCTTCTCTTCTTCTACTGCTACCTTGCACATCCATAAGTGAGTATCTTCATGCATCCATGAGGATCCAGATCCTAGGGAATGCACCGATTCTGTGTCATCTTTGGCCCTATGGATGGGATTCCATTGGATAGGAGGGACATCTCTGTGAGAATAATCTTTGAGATTGACTTTGGTCGTAACGCCCAAGTGTTGCAAATACAAGGAGTTGGTTCCCCAATCCTGTACCACCTGCAACTGTCGCATGAATGGTCTTCCCAAAATCATCTCATAGGCATGATTTTTGCTGAAGTCACATATGGCAAAGGTGTGTTCAAACTCGACACCACAAGTGGTGAGAGTTATTCCTTCTAGCAATCCTAGGGGTCTCTCTATGTGACCATCGGCCATCTGCAATTTCATTCTCGTCGGCCTGAGTGCCGGCTTGCCCCAACGCTTCCAGAGGGAAGTAGTGGCAATTGCAACTCCTGCACCTGAGTCCAAAATTGCCTTAGTGGTGTAGTCCTGGTAGGTAATGGGAAGATAGGTGTTCCCTTCTTCACCTTCACACATGTCTCCTATTTTATCCAAGGGAATTTCTGGCACTGTCCTATGGGATCCTACCCGGGAATGAGGTTTGGCTATCTCTGGTACTTGTTTGGCTACATGTTTCCATAATTCAGGTCTAACCTTGAGTAGCTCTTCTAACTTGAGATTACACTGCACATTAGTGTTCTTCACTACCTCTGTGTTCCTAGGAATGACTGAGTCGTCGTTCCTTACCATGACTGTGGGTGCTCTCATACATGTGGACTTTGCTTCCCATGGGCCTGTGAAGTGGGGTAGCTCTTGTATGGAATTAGACTCAAAGTCTAATCTCTCGTGAGACTGAACACTCTCATGCTCCCCGTAAATAGATGGGATGTCTTGTGGGAATTGGTCGTGTGCATCGTCCACAAGTTCAAAAGGAGGGGCGACCTCACTTTCGTTATCCCATTTATCTTCTTGAATCTCTCGTAGGAAGTCTGGTGCAAACCGATTCATAGAAGAAGAAGTGTCTGGCTCCGTAGAATTAGGCACATAAGCAACTTGTGAAGGAGGGCTGATTCTATTGTTGACTCTCTCCTCGTTTTCGCAAATGGCTGGAGCACAAGCTTCTTGGGGAGAATTACTTATTCTATTACTTTTCCGAGCAGGCTCATACGCTCTCTCGAAAGGAAGGTGGGTTACCTGTGGAGGTGCATATGCTTTCGAGGGAGGTTCTTGTGACCTTTGGGGAGGACGATAGGCTCCTTGAGGAGGCACATGGGCTTCCTGAAGAGGCTGGCTTATCCGTTCTCTTGCCCTTTCCTTTCTTTGAGGGGTAGGTTCCTTTTCTGGCCGTGCTATTGGCCTCTCTATTCTTTCTAAGGATGGGAAGTTGTAAGGTTTAGTGGAATTGGCTGCATAAACTTCCGATGGGGAATGGCTCAGGTTTTTGCTTGCTTTTCCTTTCTCCTGATTTTTTTCTTCCTTGTCCGACCTGGCAATTATCCTCTCTAACTTTTCTAGGAATCCGTCCAGGTGTAATTGTGTCTTGGCTGAGCCCGAGTAATTGAAAAGGCGACTGGCTTCAAACATAGTCTGAGCCAATGCGACCATTTTCGCGCATAGTTTGGTTCTTTCCATCTCTAGGTCAGCTCTAGGGTAGCACTTGGCATGATCTGTGACGTTTGGCCCTTCTTGGATTCTGGCCTGATATGCTTTAAGCATCATGTCTAAGTCTTCAGGGGTGGGATCAGCTAACACTGATCCGACTCTAGGGGGTGGTGGGATTTGATGAGGCGGTAGGGAAGGTGGTGAGTCGGACGGAGATGGAAGGGGTGGAGGCGGGGTATTGTGAGAGGGGATTTGAGAGGTGATTTCAGTTATCCTAGCTTTGGTTTCTCTTATGCTTTCCTCAAGTTCACTCATCTTTTTAGCCCATTGTCTTTTCATTCTTTCTCGGCTATCTTTCCACGCTCTGGTCCTTTTCTTTGTCACGCTCTCGGTTTCACTAGCCTCTGAGTTCTTACTCTGGTTTGTTTCTTGGTTTTGCTGCAAAGCCTGAGCTCTAGTGACTACCTGCACTGGTGCAGTGGAAGTGACGCTTCCTGAGGAATCTACAACCAAACCAATCACATTGATCGGAGTGATTTTTGGCATATTATTGGGGTTCTTTGGGCAATCTCGTAAAAGATGCTCCTTTCCACAATCTTGGCAAAAACCTTGGATAGTCACTGACTGGGGTTGTGTAGGTGGGGGCAAGGGACAATCACGAATGAGATGATCTCCTTGGCATCTGTAGCACGGTCCTCTTGGGAATGGAGGTCTTACTTGCCTAGGTTGAGGCCTGGGGTTGGGGTTTGCATACATGACGTTCGTGTAATCTGACTCCCAACTAGGTTCACTTGGTTCCTCACTATAGTAAGACTCCCCATGTTCTGGAGACTGCATGTAGTAAGCCTGGGGACTATCGACATGTGTAGAATCAAAGCTATGGTCACTTGGGTCATTTTCCGAGATCAAGGGGGTTACTGGTACTATGGCCCTGTTCAGGTTTTCTTCCGCAACAGCATACTTTACTGGAATCACGTTAGCGGGGTTTGGGGGCTGTTGAGCTAGCACCGGTTGGGGTCTCTGTTGGGCCTGATATGGTTGCTGATAGGTTTGTTGGGGTCTAGCATATTGTGGTGGTGGGTTTTGGTTCTGGTATCGGCCTTGTTGGTACGGCTGCGGGTAGGGTTGTCTAACTGCCTGCTTGTTGTATGGGCAATCTTGTGCGGTGTGATTGGTGTATCTCCGTTCTATGGTGCAGTACTGGCTACTAGGGTTAACTTGGGGTTGAGCCATAATGGGACAGACGTTCGCCATATGGTCACCACCGCATGTATAGCACCTTTTTACAGGAGCAAACCTTGGAATTTGTTTGCTAGTCACTCCTAATTTCTGAGCTACCTTCTCAGCAAGTTCCTCGATTGATGTAGATTGCATGGAAGAGTGGCTAGATGCGCTATCTGAATCTTTATAGATTTTGGAAAGCTCTAGCTCTTCCCCTAGGTTATCTTCAATGTCAATGCACATGCGTACACACTCTTCTATAGTCCTAGGGTCCTTCAGATACACATAGGATCTCAATTTTGTACTCAGCAATCCATCAAGGAATAGGGCTACTTGTTTAGCAGATGTGGGAAGCTCCGAAATAGGGCACCTTTCAAGATATTGTCTAAATCTTCTTCCTGCAAGTCTCACAGTCTCTTGGGGGGTCTGTTTGAAGCTGTGAATCAACGAGGAAGTATTGTGTCTTATGCCACTCTTAGAGAACTCTACAATGAAAGCCTCTAGGAGTTGGTCTATGCTCCTGAACTGACGCTCATCCAATGGTTGAAACCA
Source organism: Ceratopteris richardii (assembly GCA_020310875.1). Lineage (NCBI taxonomy): Eukaryota > Viridiplantae > Streptophyta > Polypodiopsida > Polypodiales > Pteridaceae > Ceratopteris > Ceratopteris richardii. Next base: position 101,812,611 of record CM035429.1, read on the forward strand.
TGTAAGTGCTGTGTTCCTAAGGGTTAGACCGAAGGCATTGTACTGCGTGAACAGATCCTCCACTTGTTCAGCTCTCAAGACTTGCTTGAACTCTGCCACATGATCGTAGGGATCTCCTGTGCCGTCAAAGTAATTCTTCATGGACTTAACTAGCTGGGTGGGTCTCAAAGTTCTTGCGTGCTCTCTAGGTCTCGGCAGAGGGAATCCATCTACATTTCTTTGGTTCCTGTGGGCTCTATGTATCTCAGGAGGTTCTACCCTATTTGTCTCCGTTCTCGTTCTTTCTCTGCCTACAGGGTTGGCAAAACTTACTTCTGGTCTATCTCTACTTCTGTCTCTTTGCGTACCATGAGCTTGGGAAGTTCCAGCTCCAGGGTGACCATAAGATACATTTGATCTTGGTTGGGGGAAAACGAATTCACCCTTCCAAGTGTAGGCATGCCTATCATTTTCAGTCACCACGAAGATCCGTTCTGAAGCATGGTCTAAGTAGGTCACTCTGCCTGGGCTATCTGGATCCTTAAGCTCATAGATCATGATATTTCCTATGTCTGTTGGCTGATTAGACTTATACCTCCAAAAGGCTTCATCAGTTTCTCGGTTGAGGAGTAACTCTATGCTCTTGTTGTCTTGGGGGACCCATTCAGGCGTAATAATCCTTGTGAGAACTGATTTACCTCGAGGGGTTCTAGGTTCCGCACCCATGTTCCCTTGTTCTAGGTCACCTAAATCCGCTTCTGAGATTACATTCCCGAAGTCGTCTGTCCTATCAGGGTGACTAGTGACAACATATATAGTTCCTTCCTTGTCCAGGTATGCACCATTTTCAAACTTAACAGCTGGGTGTTCTAGTCCTATGGATTGGTCAGGGTTTTTAATCTGGACCACAGATCTTCCTAGGCCATCCTCATAGATGCTCGCACCTAGTCGGTTGGTCCTAAGGTATTCCAGCTGTGTTTTGTAAGGGCCTTCTACCCTGTACAAATAAGGCACTCCTGAACTTCCCGCAGGTCTGTCCATGCCTTGAGACATTTCTGACTCACTGGTCTCAGAGCTAGGGTAGTATGAGTGGTGGCTCAACTGCTGGGCCCAAGACCTTGCAGTGTGATTGACACTAGCCTCTGAAGACCTAAGGCTTTGTCTCTCCCTGGCTAGGTGTCGTCCTGATCGAAGGTTCATATGCTTAACCGATTATCCCAATTTTTGCCCAGAGTACAACCTCGTTGCCAATCAATTGGTGCCAGTCACTTGATTCTTTTTAGTTGATTATTGTGTTTATGGTCTTGTCTGATATCACGTCGTCAGGAACACTTGAATGTTGTTTGTACTTTCAGGTTGATCGTTCCACGTTAAGTTCTTTTCCCTTAGGTTATCGACAGTACAGTAACTAAGTTTTTAGCTTGAACTTGAGTTTTTTAATAGTCTTCAACTTGATAACTGCCTATCGTCAACCTGACTTACTCCTACCTCTACTCGTTCTTAGCTTGAGCTAAGAAATGACAGAGGGAGTTGAGAATATTCCAACCTTACTTGTTGATCCCTTGCTTGAGGGTGCTCAAGAACTCGGTTCTCAAGCTTGCCAAGAAACCTTGCTTTTGTACGCTCTTAGTTGCTCTCAATGGACCTATAAAGGACCCACGGTTAGCTCAATGCTTATATTCAAAGAACAAAACCAACCACTTCCATTCATGTGACACAGACACACATTTGCATTGTGACTTTTAGGAAAATACTTCTACAGACTCTTGACTTTGATCCCCCTGGTATGGTCAACTTCAATTTACCCTCTCTGAAAATCAATGCATTATCTTTATAAAAAACAGTTGAGGGCGTGTAGTATATGCCACGAGCTTTCCAACAAGCCCAAGAGCTCAAAAATTGGATTTCGTATGAAAAAGTTAGGACTGTTCAGGGTTTAGGGAGTTAAATCAGGATTCAATACAAGCTAACAGTCAAACAGGAATACTCGAGTAGCTTGTGGCACGGCCTAACAATGCAATACTACACCCTAGAGTTTGTCCCACACTTAATCACAATTTAACCCAATCACTTTGCCCTAAAAATTTGACCTAAATTGCCCTCCTAACGCGTTCGCAAAGTCTGTCGGTCGCGATTGACTGGTCAGTCGCGATCGACGTGTCGATCGCGATTGACAGGTCCGTCGTGGCTGTCAGTCGCGATTGACTGGTCAGTCGCGATTGACAGGGGTTACGAAAAGTCAATCAGTCGTGGTCAAAGCGTCGTTGACTCTGTCGGTCGCGATTGATGAGTCGATCGCGATTGACAGGTCGATCGCGGGGGTCTGTCGATCGTGGTTAAACAGTCGTTGACCGTGTCGGTCGCGATTGACAGAGCCGTCGTGGTCTGTCGATCGTGGTCAAACCGTCGTTGACTATGTCGGTCGCGATTGCTGTGTCGATCGCGATTGATGAGTCGATCGCGATTGACACGTGTCACGCGAGGGTCAGTCGGTCGTGGTCAATCGGTCGTTGACTCTGTCTGTCGCGATTGACAGAGCCGTCGTGGGCTGTCGGTCGCGATTGACGTGTCGATCGCGATTGACAGATCTGTCCGTCGTGGTTTGTCGATCGCGATTGACGTGTCGATCGCGATTGACAGAAATCTGTGGAATTTCAAAAAACTAAACACATTTTTGGGAAGCCCTTAGCCTGTAGGTCATGGATATGCACTTTGTTTAGCAATTAGAGCAATTTTTCTGTCGGTCGCGATTGACAGAGCTCGGCGACACACAGACAGTTACACAGATTTCCGTACCTGCGCAGGGTGCTGGGGATGATGATGCGGCCTGTACCTGCAGAAAGCTCACAAAACATGCAAAAAACAGCACATGCAAATTCGCTCTCTCGCTCTCTCTCACAAGTGAAATGAGGGAAATGAGGTGGAGATGGGGATATAGTCAAAAAACTGAAATTTTCGCGATGATGGAGGTGGACGTGGGAGATGGTGATGATGATGATGGTGATGAAGATGGTGACGAAAGTAAAAGAAAATCGATGAGAGTGAAGAAAATACCTACAACTCCAACGCGTCAACTCTACGTCTTACCATCACACGCTCGTCCTCAAAGCTCGATCCCCGGCAACGGCGCCAAAATTTGGTGTAGCTCAATGATGAGTAGCACCTCCTTTAATGTCAATCCGGGAAGACGTGAGGATGGTATGAAGACCTCGAGCAAGTGGCGGCACAAGTGCGTGAGTGAGAAGCACACAAGCATGCACACACATACACACACACGCGCACACAAGGCAAGACAAAGAGTGAGAATCAATGGAGCTTTTTAGATTACTTTCAAAATGCTCTTACAAGTTCGTTTCAATTACAATCTAACCTCAAAAATGAGCTCTCTAGCTCCTTTTATAGTTTTTGACTAGCTTTTGGCCCTGTCCAGACCTAGTGTCCGGCCTAGTTAAAAATTAGGTTCCAGGGCTTATTTGGGGGTTCAAACGAGATCTAAAAATTATGAAAATTGGTACGCAACTACTTCTAAGGCTCCTCAAGCTCAAGGACTCCTTGGCTTGCACAAAATGGAGCTACAAAAATGTGAAATGAGATTTACAATGATTATTAGTGATAAAAATCACTGTTGTTGTAGGGATTTCTTCTAGTGATCTGCCATACATATCTTCAAGCTCCCTACTCGCTCTTCTTCCCTGCATGTCCATCTCTCTGATTTGCATTAATGTCTTGAAAAAATATTGGCCTACTTGCCAGATCTTCTTTGACTGCCCTGTTTGCTTGTGCTGTCCCTTCTTTGACTTTCACGTCTTGTAGATCCTGATGTACCAAGGCTACTGCCAACAATGTTCTTTCGTTTAGCAACTCCATTCTATTGAGGTATATATGGCAGTGTATAGTAATGTTTTATCCCATGTTCAGCCAGAAATGCATTAAAGTCAGAAGACATATATTCCCCCCCTTGATCAGAACGAAGGGTGCCCATTTTACATGCTGATAGATTTTCAACCAAAACCAAAAACTGTTTGAAGCACATGAACACTTTGGACTTTGCTTTCAATGGATATATCCATGCATGCCTAGAAAAATCATCGATGAAAGTCACAAAGTCAAGATAGTTTCCAAAAGAGGGTGTTTGTATAGGACCACAAACATCACTGTGAACAAGCTGCAATTTTTTAGTAGCTCGAACTAAACCACCTTTTGGAAAGGAGGAATGCTGCATTTTCCCCAAAATATATCCTTCAGGATACCATTTCATATTTTTGAATGCATAGCAAACTAGCAAAATTCAGATGACCAAAGTGTGCATGCCAAAGCTTTGCATCTGACATAGCCTGAGAATCATTTACTGCACATGCTGAATCATTCACATATTTTTCATAATCTATGAGCTTATACAACCCACGAGATAAAATGCAAGAAGCAATAATCACATGGCCATTTGACAGATCATGAATTTTACATCTGTCATTAACAAATTTCACAACCAAACTAATCTTGGCTAAGGTCGAAACTGATAACAGATTCTTCTTGATCCCTAGCACAAATAAAGCATCTGACAATGTAAAGGAACTACCATCAGTAGTAGTCAGAGTGATCTTACCAACTCCCATAACAGGATAAGAGGAGTTGTTGGCACATGTAATAGTATTCCTTGTAGGGGTAGGCTTGAGTGAAGAGAAGAAACTGCACTGTGAAGTAATATATTTGGTTGCCCCATTATCAAAGTACCAAACATCTGAGTCTACTGCAGACATGCACTACTCATGAGAAGATGGGTCAAAACTGCAAACAGTAGTAAATGCCCACTCTTCATCTTGCATAAGATTAGGAGACTCTGTTTTCTGTGTAGAGGCCTCTGCAACAACAATTCCAACCTCTTTCTCTTTAGCATCTAGTTTTGGATAGCCCTTAATGACATGATCATTTGCTTTACAATATTTGCAAAACAATTTCTGATTTTCTAATTTCTTCTCATCTTTATCTTCCTTCTTCGATTGTGCAAAATTAGCAAATTTTTGCTTACTAGTTGAAGAGCTCCATTTTCCTTTGCCCTTCTGACTAGCCAGGAAAGCTTGATCTGCAACACACATAATAGAATTGTTTTGCCTAGACTGATCTTCCTGCAACAGAATAGAAACTAACTCTTCAAATGTTAAGGCATTTAGATTGCCTTTCATCATCAAACAAAGAGTAGAAGCAAAACACTGATATGAGTCAGGAAGACCATTCAGAACAGTCTGCACAAGTGAAATGTCAGGAAGGAATTCATCAATAGAAACTAATTGTTCGTTAAAATCCTTGATCTTTGTTAGAAAACTTTCCATAGAGTCACCTTCATTCATGTGCTCACTCTCCAAGTGTTTTCGGAGGTAAGCAACATGAGCCTCATTCAATGTGGTAAGTGTATCCCAAGCATCCTTAGTTGTTCTACAAGAGCGAATGTGAGGGATAATGGCACGTTTGACAGACAAGGCTTTCAATGCATGTGTCTGAGCATCTGTGCCATTCCAACGAATTTTCTCTATAGTAGTTGCAATAAAAACTGCAACACGAATAGGAATTTGCAAAATATCACCATCTTCGACACCATTTGCATCAGCTTCAGTACCTATATTTGTAGTACCTATATTTGTAGTAACTGTATTTGTAGGTGTAACAGGACATCTTTCAACACCTTGCACAATATTCCATATTCCTTTTGTGACCAATACATTATGCATCATATAAGCCCAGATTCATACCATCCAACTTATCTTCAATATCCGACATACAAAATACATTTCTTTCAGCCATGGCCACTGACTAAAATATCTTGATGCAAAAAAATGATTGTATCTGAAAAAGTTGAACAGAACTACCCAAACAAGTTCTGCTAGACCTGTAGCAGACTTCGAGATGCTTACACTGGCAAACCGAAACCTATATATATCTTTGGCACAAAAAGGCAAAATAGCTTGCACAAGCATTGTCATAGTGCATTTGGAGGCCGAAACCAGCTCAGATCGCGATTTTGACACCATATAGTGAAGCTGTTTTGATTTCTGAAACAGCCTGAGTATGCTCACCAAATTTCGTGCGATTCCAAAACTGTGATTTGTGTTGGAGAAACAATCACTAACTGGATATATATTTGAAGGTCAAATCTTAGGAAGAAAACCACATGCCTATGTGAAGGGACAAATTCACAAATGTATTATACTTGTAAAGTTAGTTCACTTTAGTTCTAGAAGTTTTTTAAAAGTAACGGGAATGAGAAAATCTATATAAGTTAGTTAGTATCAACTGACGCGGAGAGAAGAAGAAGGTGAAAGACAATGAGAAAGTGAGAAAATTTGACTGAGTATAGTAGGGCTTCTCTGAGCGAGAAAGCACTTGTAAGCTTCTGAGTTTTCATAGTTATGACAAGAACTAGTTAAAGTTCTGTGTATAAGTCTTCTTCCTCCATCTCCAGTGTTTGTCTTCTGTGTAATGATTTGAAAGGTTGAAGTTTTCCAAGCAAGTCGATGTGTGGCATCGAATCTCACTTGATAAGTCCTTATCTTCATATCTGATTTTTATCTACTGCCAAATCTTCTTGAAAAGATGATGTTGTTGGAGCAACTCGATGCCTGGCATCGAATTCCAGTTGATAAGTCATATTGTAAGTGTGCATGAAATCACCTATAGTTTTGGTGTCCAAAAGATCAAGACTTTATGCGGAAAGTCGATGCCCGGCATCGAATCCCTGCTGAAAAGTGGCCAAAAACATCCCAAGTCGATGCCCGGCATCGAATTCTCGTTGCAAGTCGATGCTAGGCATCGAATTCTAATTTTAAACAGGCGCTCTTACTAAAACAGGTAAAACTTCCAGTTTTGGAAGGTCATACAGGGTCATCTTGTGAGAGCCATAACTTGAGTTCTAGAGATCCGTTTGATGCATATCATAGCTTGTTGGAAAGCTCTACTCTTCTAGTTTCGGCCTATAAAGTTTCATGGAAAAATAATACTTGAGCTAGGAGAAATTAGCAAAATACTGAAGGTATGTCATTTCGATGACTAGGAATTTCTGTAGAAGCAAAGTTCTCACTTTAGGCTATCATTTCTCAAAGTTTGGAGTGGCAATGAGTTAATGGTGACCATAGAGGTGTTCTAGTGTCACATTAATTCATTTCTTGTGGTGTTTCATACATCAACAAGTGGTATCAGAGCAGAAAGATTCTCGAGAGCAGAAGACGACAAAGGTACGAGAAGTTTTGTAAAGTTTTCCATTAAAGTTTCAAAGGTGAAGCATTTGAAGACACAAGGCATCAAAAGGTTACTTCAAAAGTATCCTCATATACAAAGAACTTCAAAAGGTATTATCCTTTATCCTTAAAGCTCACAGGTTGCAGCAGAAGGAAAGAACTATGGCAGATCATATCTCCATTGACAAACTAGACAAAGATAATTACCCCGCATGGGTAATGAGAATGGAAGCCTTACTTATGAGTAAGGATCTCATGATATATGTTACAGGTGAAGAAGAGAAGCCAGTATTCGAAGATGAAAGCCGACCAAAGAAAGAAGAACTAGATGCTTTAAAGCATTGGCAGAAGAAGGATGCAAGTGCAAAAGCCTACATCTACAATACAATCTCTGATCATTTGCTACCACACATCAGAGGATTGGAATCATCTGAAGATATATGGAATGCATTGGAGTATCATTTCCAAAGCACTACTAAAGCAAGAAAAGCAAGTCTATGGTCAGAGTTTACAACATTCAAGAAGAAGCCAAGTCAAAGTATTAGTGATTATGTCACTAAGATGAAGGATCTAGCAGATAGTCTTGGATCCATAGATGAAGATGTTGAAGATCACAGATTGATTGCTCAACTACTTGCAGGTTTGAGAGGGGATGAAAGGTGGAAACCTTTTGTCTTATCAACAGAACTTTCATTAAATCATTATGTTCCAGATTTGAACCAGTTGCTTGGTTTGATGCTCACATATGAGCAAGACTTGAAGGGAGATGGAGATAAAGGACAAAGTTCTGCAATGTACATGAAGAACAAGAAGAAAGGAGATAAAGGTAAAGCAAAGGATGAAGAGGAGTCTAGTTCTCAAGCTTATTATGCAAGAGGTAAAGGCACAGGCAGAGAAAGAGCAAGAGGTTTTGGAAGAGGTAGAGGTAATCAAAATAACAACAAGAAGGCTTGCTGGATCTGTGGATTGAGTAATCATTTGGCTCATGACTGTTGGCACAACCAACAAGGATCAAACCAGAATCAAAACAACAACAGCAGAGGTCAAGGTGGAAGATATCAAAGTAATTTCCAAAGAGGTAGACAAAGTCAAAGAGGAGGCTATGGTAGAGGTGGAGGAAGAAGTTGGGGACAGAATCAATCCTACAACACCACCTACTACAACTATGCAAATGACACACAGAATGAAAGTCATACATCATTGATGATGAACTCAATCATCACATCAGACAAAGAAGATCTAAAGGTATTTTACATTGACTCTGGATGTTCTAACCATTTGTCAGGAAACATAGAATTGATGTCAGAATTGGAAAAAGGTATTTCGAGTCACACAGTTCAAACTGGTGATAATACAAGACATAGTGTACATTCAATTGGAAAAGTGAAATGCAAGAGTGGAGCAGATTTGCTAACCAATGTTTTGTATGTTCCTACAATACCTAAAAACTTGATTAGTGTGGGACAGATAGTTGAAAAAGGTTTTCAAGTCAGGTTTATAAATGAAGGAGTATTTGTGGAAGATCCAGAGAATGGATATAATCAGATTGTCTCTGGTAAGAAAGAAGGTAGACTCTTTACTTTAAGAGTGCAAGGAAACATTGGTCAAGCTTTGCTCACACATGGTGAAGCAGTGATTACAGAACTTGATCTCTGGCATAAGAGATTAGGTCATTTCAATGAAAGAGGAATTAAAGCTATGGTTGCTAATCAGTCTGTACTAGGATTACCAAATGTGCAAAGTCAACATATGGTTTATAAATGTGAAGCATGTCAAATGGGTAAAGCACACAGGTTACCATTTCAAAAGAAAGGATTCAAACATGATGGACTACTAGAGCTCATTCATACAGATGTATGGGGACCAACAAAAGAAGGATCTATCAGTGGCTCAAGGTATTATGTTCTTTTCATTGATGATGCTACAAGATGGATAACATTATATGTTTTGAAGGAAAGATCAGAAGTGTTTGGAGCTTTCAAGCATTTTCATGCATATGCAGAGAGAGTCACAGGTCAAAAGCTTAAGAGACTGAGGTCTGATGGAGGGGGAGAATATTTCTCCCAAGAGTTCAATGATTATCTTTGGAATGCAGGTATTAAGAGAGAAATAACTTGTAGGTATACACCACAACAAAATGGTGTAGCAGAAAGAAGGAACAGGACTTTGGTTGAGTTTGCTAGAGCTATGCTAAAGGAGAAGAACTGTCCAAATTATCTTTGGGCTGAGGCTGTAAATACAGCTACATATCTTGTGAATAGATTACCATGTGCAGCTCTGAATGGAATGACTCCATATGAAGCTTGGTGGGGTAAGAAACCAACACTAGATCATTGTAGAGTGTTTGGATCAATTGCATATGCTTATGTGCCATCACAACTTAGGCATAAACTTGAACCAAAGGCAGAAAAATATGTGTTCATTGGTTATGATGAAAAGCAGATGGGTTACAGGTTGTGGAATCCTTTAACCAAACAATTTCTTGTTTCTAGAGATGTTACATTTGATGAACAGAAAAGTTGGTATGCAGATCAAAGTCATACAGCTGAAGAATTTGAAGAAGAGGTAAGAAGATGTGAGAAAGGAAAATCAATTGTGCAGGTAAATAGAGATGAAGACTATATGCAAGCAAGTACATCCAGAAGTGGATTAACAAGAAGGAATGAAGAAGCTCCTATATTTGATGAAGAAGTGTATCCAAACACATATGAAGAATGTGAACCAAGAAGGTCAAGCAGGACTAGAAGACAACCAGAAAGGTATTCTTATGATACTTCTTACATAACTCAGAAGAACTATGCATATATGGTCAAAGATGATGAAGAACCTCAGAACTATGATGAAGCTAAAGGTAAGAAGCAATGGGAAGAAGCAATGAAGGAAGAGTTCAATGCACTCGAGGAGAACAAGACATGGGAACTTGTTCCTAAACCAAATGGTAAGAAAGTAATTGGAAATAAATGGGTTTATAAAGTGAAGAAGCTTGCAGATGGAAGTATAGCCAGGTACAAAGCTAGATTGGTGGTGAAAGGCTATGCCCAGACCTATGGCATAGATTATGATGAGACATTCAGTCTTGTAGCTAAGATGTCAACTATAAGGACAATCATTGCTATTGCAGCTTCAAAAGGATGGACTCTAAGTCAATTGGATATAAAAAATGCATTCTTGAATGGATACATATCAGATGAGGTATACATGGAACAACCTCAAGGGTTTATATATTCCAGGTATCCAAATTTTGTTTGCAGGTTGAGAAGAGCATTGTATGGATTGAAGCAAGCTCCAAGAGCTTGGAACTATAGACTGGTGAAGTATCTCAATGATCTTGGATATCAAAGTTCAAAAGCAGACCCAAGTCTACTTATCAGAAGAACAGAGGAAGGTACAATCTACATTTGTATGTATGTAGATGACATTATAATCACAGGTACTTCAGATGAAGGAATCAAGGAGGTAAAGAGATTGCTTGAAAAAGAATTCAAGATCAGTGACTTAGGAAAGTTATCATACTTTCTTGGAATGGAAGTTACTTATACAGATCATGGCATATATGTGTCACAAGAAAGGTATCTTCTGAACTTGTTGAAGAAGTTTGATATGGAAAATTGCAGAGAAGCTTCAACTCCACTTGAAGTTAATCACAAGCTCAGTAAATATGATGGTGCAGAATACAAAGATATGAGGAAGTATCAATCTCTTGTGGGTAGTTTGATTTATGCTACACTAACAAGACCTGATCTTAGTTATGCAGTGGGAGTTTTGTCACAATTCATGCATTGTCCAAAGGACCCACATTGGATTGCAGGTCAAAGAGTTCTCAGATATATCAAAGGAACTATAAAGGAAGGATTATATTATCCTTTTACATCAGATTTGAAGTTGAGAGCCTATAGTGATTCAGATTGGGCAGGTAATCAAGATGACAGAAGATCAACTCATGGTTACATGATATATATTGGTGATAAGCTTGTAAGTTGGTGTTCAAAGAAACAACATACAGTAGCATTATCATCAACTGAAGCAGAGTACAAAGGACTTGTGGAAGCAGCTAAGGAAGTCATATGGATGCAGACATTGTTCAAGAGCTTAGGCATTGATCAAGGTACACCTATAATACATGGAGATAATATGAGTTCACTTTATCTTGCAACAAATCCAGTATTTCATGCAAGGACAAAGCACATAGAGATATAGTATCATTTTCTCAGAGAAAAGGTAATGGAGAAGGAGATTGAAGTGGAGTACATTTCTACTAAAGATCAGTTAGCAGACATAATGACAAAGAGCTTGGATGGTGTGAAGACCAGCAGATTCAAAAGCATGGAAGGAGTAAAAGAAAAGAAGATGATATGAAGAAACAGGGAATGTCAATTAGTGATTGAGGGGGAGCTGTTGGAGAAACAATCACTAACTGGATATATATTTGAAGGTCAAATCTTAGGAAGAAAACCACATGCCTATGTGAAGGGACAAATTCACAAATGTATTATACTTGTAAAGTTAGTTCACTTTAGTTCTAGAAGTTTTTTAAAAGTCACGAGAATGAGAAAATCTATATAAGTTAGTTAGTATCAACTGACGCGGAGAGAAGAAGAAGGTGAAAGACAATGAGAAAGTGAGAAGAACTCATTTTTGTATGACTGAGTATAGTAGGGCTTCTCTGAGCGAGAAAGCACTTGTAAGCTTCTGAGTTTTCATAGTTATGACAAGAACTAGTTAAAGTTCTGTGTATAAGTCTTCTTCCTCCATCTCCAGTGTTTGTCTTCTGTGTAATGATTTGAAAGGTTGAAGTTTTCCAAGCAAGTCGATGCGTGGCATCGAATCTCACTTGATAAGTCCTTATCTTCATATCTGATTTTTATCTACTGCCAAATCTTCTTGAAAAGATGATGTTGTTGGAGCAACTCGATGCCTGGCATCGAATTCCAGTTGATAAGTCATATTGTAAGTGTGCATGAAATCACCTATAGTTTTGGTGTCCAAAAGATCAAGACTTTATGCGGAAAGTCGATGCCCGGCATCGAATCCCTGTTGAAAAGTGGCCAAAAACATCCCAAGTCGATGCCCGGCATCGAATTCTCATTGCAAGTCGATGCTAGGCATCGAATTCTAATTTTAAACAGGCGCTCTTACTAAAACAGGTAAAACTTCCAGTTTTGGAAGGTCATACAGGGTCATCTTGTGAGAGCCATAACTTGAGTTCTAGAGATCCGTTTGATGCATATGATAGCTTGTTGGAAAGCTCTACTCTTCTAGTTTCAGCCTATAAAGTTTCATGGAAAAATAATACTTGAGCTAGGAGAAATTAGCAAAATAATGAAGGTATGTCGTTTCGGTGACTAGGAATTTCTGTAGAAGCAAAGTTCTCACTTTAGGCTATCATTTCTCAAAGTTTGGAGTGGCAATGAGTTAATGGTGACCATAGAGGTGTTCTAGTGTCACATTAATTCATTTCTTATGGTGTTTCATACATCAACAATTTGGAGAGGTATAGAGGATGCCCTAGATGAAGCAGTGACCTGCTCTGATACCAATTGTTTGTTGGAAACAATGTCCTATTAGTCCAAAAGGTTCCAGTTTTAAGCACATGTATAGCTCTCTGTTTTATTCCTTCTACAACATAAGCGCGTTGGCGCATTGGTTGGAACATATCTCTCCCAACACAGTGGACTAGGTTCAAATCCCGTGACCGACAGCATGCGGCAGCGCTAAACGTGAAAAGGCTTTTAATTATTTTAGCTTTTTCTCATAAAAGACGGACATCGCCGAGTTCAAGTTCGCATATGATTTTGTTTGTTTTTTGAAATACGATTCAAGAAATCATGCTTTATTATGCTTTATTGAAAGGAGCTTTTCAATGCTACACAAAGCTATATAAGAACAATCTTGGGTCAATTGTATTTCATCCTTCACCTAGTGTTCTACACAAGCCTTGGACCTCAATAGAGGTGGTGTTTCTTCTAGCACATGGGGCAGCCATGGTGCTAACTTGAAGCATGTTGAGGAGCGGCTATGGAGTTCTTCTTGGAGAAGAAGAGTGTGCTCACACTCTTGCTCATAGAGAGGAGGTTATCTCTTGTTCATGGAAAGAGGACTTGGTCATTAGCAGCTTGATGGTGAGGATCAACCATCTACATGGTGTATTTGAAGATTGTCTTCTACATGAGGATTTCAGGTTACTTCAAAGACATTGGATGGTGGTTAACATAAGATTTACATCTTATGTTAAGTATTCAGGTACATATTCTCTTTATGCACACAGGTACTACTTGAAGTTTATGGAGGCCGTGGTGTTCATATCAGGAGGAGTTCTATTTGGCATAAGTACAAGAGAATCAGTACATATATGCTTTATGCATATTTGGATGAGGTGTTCAAGAAGGTATGGTCATATGAGTTTGAGGATTTTCGGCAGCAAACTTGTTAGCATTCTTTGCTACTTTTTAAGTATGTGATCTTTTCACACACGTATCTGACTTAGGGTCTTCCATAGCCTAAGATTAGATGAGGGTTTGTTGATTATCAGTTTCACACTGATCCTTCCTCTTTTAGTCACTCATATTCACTCTTCTATAACCTATTAGGTTACACATCTCATGTATATTCAGATTTCTGCCCATACATCTGAATATGTTTGTTACATTTGTACATTCACTCTTCCATCTATTTCTCATCACATAGAGTGGTTGAGAGTTTTGCTCCCACATTGTACATTGAACATTGTTATATATGATACTATGAGTAAGTGATGGCTTATGTAACACCTTACACATGTCGTCTATTCTTTCTCTATCTTTGTCTCATCATTTGTATGATTAAATGTGGTATGTTCATGTTTTGTCAATATTGGAAGATTGCTAGATTCTATGTTGTATATGCTGGACCTATGGAACCATGGACCTGAGCTATGGGCCTACCTCATTTCCAACATTTGGTATCAGAGCACTAAGGTTTTGGTTCCAAAGCTTTAGGTCTTTGGCATCAATGCATTAAGGCTCATTTAGATTCCCAGGTTTTCCAGACTTCCAGGTTTACAACATATGATTTAAGAGCATCTTCTAATATTTGACATTTGACATACACACTTAATCTAGATGAGTAGAGATTTGAGAATTAGACAATTCAGTTACATGTGTATTCATCAGTGTGGAGTATGAAGTTGATGATCTGTTAGCAGCCAAATATTTTTGGAAGAGTATGCAAATACTTTACAAAAGTATTGTTTGAAGACCCAGACTTAATGAAGAGAAGACTACTTCAAATTCAAGGAAGAACAATGGTTTAGAGAAAATGAAGGAATCAGATCAACATCAAATCACAGGTATTAGTTTCTACTATCAGATTATCATTTGGAGGTCATATCTTAGAAGAGCAGTTATGAAGAGATTTGAAGGAATGCTTTTATACACTTTCATTATTTGAAAGTTAAAGGCTACATCAAAACAGGTATCTAGAGGTTTTTTCTAGAGAGTTTTGAGAGATCTCTTTCATGACAAGAAGGCTCATCTAAGAAGAAAAATTTGGAGATGGGATGAGTTTTTTTGTTTTCAAAGCCAATTTTGTGTTATAAGTTGGTTGGATATCCAGGTACAGAATGTAATCTAGGTATCTAGAGATAGTAACTCTAGAAATGTAATTCATCATTCAGACAAAAGATTGGTGAATTTAGACGTTTCAGACATTTGAAGCAGAATTTTGATTCAGAGATATGAGGAGACGATAAAACATGTTTCTATATTCACTTCCATTTGTATACCATGTTTGTTTTATCTCTTACTCTTAGCATTAGAGGAAGAGAAAAGTTCATTTGAAGAAGTCAAGCATGTTTGCTACTTCAAGATGAAGAGAACAAAATGTATGGAAGAGAAGTTTGAAGATGTTGACATCATCAGGCGGAAGAAAGATGCGGAAGAAGAAAGTCCATCATTTCCAAAAGAGTAAGGCTTCCTTTTCTCATATATTTTCGGTATACTTTTTCTATTTTATCCTCTACACCCAAAGACAAGTCTACAAGAACATCTTGTGTGAAGATAGTCTAAAGAAGAAGCAGTTTCTTGTTTTGCATTACACTTGGTCATGATTTAGTAGCTTTGACAAAGAATTGCATTGAGAGAAAGAAAAGCAGCAGATATATGTTGTGACTCATATGTGTATGATTTATGTTTTAGTTGAAGATTTTTAGCAGGCAGCTTATATATTCCCTCAAAGAATTCTTGGAGTGTCAATACAAAGCTACTTGGTATATGACAAGTTGCAGAGAAGTATATTTCTTCTTTATCTAACTCTTGAGGTAAAAGAGTTTTTTGTAGCAGATGTTGAAGACATGGGTTGAAGTTTTATGTTTGGAAAGGTTACCTCATATTCAGTATTTTCAGAAACTTCTGAAAATTTAGTTTTGTTGATGTACTCGTCAGTTGGAGAATCTACTTTTAGTGATTATCTAGATTTTTGGATACATGCTTTTTTTCAAAATGTGTTCCCTTAGATCCTATCACTTGATGAGAAGTGGAGTTAGCCAAAAGAAAGTCAAGCAGGTACTGTCACATTTCACCCAGGTAGAATATGAAAGATATGAAGTATCAACTTGCAGGTTTTGGAGTTCTCAAGGTGAGAAGTTTTTCCACTTATGTTTCAAGTAGGAATTGCAAATTCTTGGAAGGATTTGTTTGAAGAAAAGTTTTACAAATTTTTAAGAAGCATGGACACTTAGAGACATTCAAATAATAAATCAAACATTCAGTCATGAAGGTTTGATGAGAGCAGATTCTACATAGGAGAGATCATTGATCTTGAATGATCATGAAAGATCTTGAGTATTTATGAGTCAGTTCTCTATCTTTTTTTTGTAAGATTCTTAACATTGGAAGAAGTAAGTCAAAGATTCAGGTTCTATCAGATTTGTGATGGACACATATAGGTGAAGATACTTGCTATGTTATAGAAGGTTATGAATCCTAAAATGCTTTCAGCAAGGTTTTTAAGATAGATCAGCTAACCTTATTCTAAATTTTTAAGAAGCTACTTGAAGAATTATAGTGAAAGCTATTAGCAACTGCACAGTGCTAATAAAAAGGGTTCAGATATTTTGTTTCAGATACAGGTATTGATCACTGAAGATCAGATTTATTGAAAGAAGGAAGACGTTCCAAATTTCATAAAGTCTGATATGTTTGAAGAATTCTGGATACTAGTGTTAAGTCATCCAGGGGGTGATGAAACATGGAGACTTATTTTCAGCCATATAATGCAGAGTCATACCTACAGGTATTCCTATTTCAGGTATTCCTATATTTCCTTTGTCAAGTTCTCTTTATGTTCCAGCTTTGAAGGAAGAAGGAAGAAGAAGAATGTTTGGAGAAAACTCGTATTAGGTGTTCCTATTCAGGAGAAGTTTCCAAAGTTCTATTGAAGAGAAGCTTGATATTTCAGAGAGATGTTTCAGAAGTGCGCACATTTATGTTTATACCAGATTCTGAAGGAAAGAGGTATGAAAGACTTACAGATTGAACAAGGATGAAGACATGATGACATCATAGATTTTTTAATGAGACTCATGAGTTGATTTTAGTTTAGTTGAGTTGAGTTGACTTGATTGATTACAATCAGAGATGAACCAGTAGTGTTCATAATACATTAAGTTGTGAGTTGTCAGTCACAGGTTCCAGGATTCAATTCTTGATTTTGTTTAGTGTATTTACATGACAAAGTAAAAGTACGTTGAGAAAGCTTTCATAAGGTAAATGTAAATATGTAGTTCCTAGTGTATGTTTTCAAGTTTATAAAGACAGGAGATAGCAAGGTTCAGAGTCAATACTTGCTACATTTGTTGTCAAGCAGTGATTGCTTGATGTGTACACTATTGGCTATCTAGTTTGCATATTTTCTCAAGTATTATGGTTCATATTTAGCAAGTTCAGGTTTTTTGAAGGAAAGTCAAATTTAGTTTTGAAGAAGATTTTTTGAAGAAAAAGGTTTGAAGGTCAGTTTGGGAGTACAAGCTTGTAGCTTGTAATAGTTTGCAGATCCAGTTCAGTTTGTACCAATATGACATTGCAGGGGGGATTGTTGGAAACAATGTCCTATTAGTCCAAAAGGTTCTAGTTTTAACCACATCTATTCTCTGTTATTCGTTCTACAACATAAGCGCGTTGGCGCGTTGGTTGGAACATATATCTCCCAACTCACTGGTCCGCGTTCAAATCTCGTGATTGACAGCATACGGCAGTGCTAAACACGAAAAGGGTTTTAATTATTTTAGCTTTTTCTCATAAAAGATGGACATCGCCGAGTTCGAGTTCGCGTATGATTTTGTTTGTTTTTTGAAATACGATTCAAGCGATCGTCCTTTATTATGCTTTATTGGAAGGAGCTTGGAAATGCTACATAAAGCTATATACGAACAATCTTGGGTCAATTGTATTTCATCATTCACCTAGTGTTCAACACAAGCCTTGGACCTCAATAGAGGTGGTGTTTCTTCTAGCACATGGGGCAGCCATGGTGCTAACTTGAAGCATGTTGAGGAGCGGCTATGGAGTTCTTCTTGGAGAAGAAGAGTGTGCTCACACTCTTGCTCATGAAGAGGAGGTTATCTCTTGTTCATGGAAAGAGGACTTGGTCATTAGCAGCTTGATGGTGAGGATCGACCATCTACATGGTGTATTTGAAGATTGTCTTCTACATGAAGATTTCGGGTTACTTCAAAGACATTGGATGGTGGTTAACATAACATTTACATCATATGTTAAGTATTCAGGTACATATTCTCTTTATGCACACAGGTACTACTTGAAGTTTATGGAGGTAGTGGCATTCATATCATGAGGAGTCCTATTCGGCATAAGTACAAGTGAATCACTACATATATGCTTTATGCATATTTGGATGAGGTGTTCAAGAAGGTATGGCCATATGAGTTTGAGGATTTTCGACAGCAAACTTCTTGGCATTCTTTGCTACTTTTTAAATATGTGATCTGTTCACACACGTATCTGACTTAGGGTCCAGGTTAGATGAGGGTTTGTTGATTATCAGTTTCACATTGATCCTTCCTCTTTCAGTCACTCATATTCACTCTTCTATAACCTATTAGGTCACACATCTCATGTATATTCAGATTTCTACCCATACATCTGAATATGTTTGTTACATTTGTACATTCACTCTTCCATCTATTTCTCATCACATAGAGTGGTTGAGAGTTTTGCTCCGACATTGTACATTGAACATTGGTATATATGATACTATGAGTAAGCGATGGCTTACGTAACACCTTACACATGTGGTCTATTCTTTATGGATCTTTATCTCATCATTTGTATGATTAAATGTGGTATGTTCATGTTTTGTCAATATTGGAAGATTGCTAGATTCTATGTTGTATATGTTGGACCTATGAAACCATGGACATGTGATATGAGCTATGGGCCTACCTCATTTCCAACATTGTTGGAGTTAGATGTCTACGGAAACACACGAATAGCACAAGGAAGAAGAAGCTTGGAACACAACACACAATATTGAGTGTATTACCACTAAGTGTTGGCTAACAGTTCACTTGTGCAGATTCTTCTAAATGGTCTTCTTGATTCGTATCAGAGTTTTGCTTCTACTCTTTGTTTGATCATGAAAGCCATTCCAAATGCCTTAATATTTGAGGAGTTAGTCTCTGTTCTGTTGCAGGACGATCAATCTAGGTAGAATAGTTTATTATGCGTGTTGTAGATCAAGCTTTCATGGCTAGTCAGAAGGGCAAAGGTAAATGGAGCTCTTCTATTAGTAAGCAAAAATTTGCTAATTTTGCACAATCAAAGAAGGATGAAAAAGATGAGAAGATAACAGAAAAGTAGAAATTGTTTTGTAAACATGCTAAATCAAATGATCATGACATAAAGAGTTTTCCAAAACTGGCTGCTAAAGAGGCAAAGATAAAAGAGGCTTCAATGGTTGTTGCAAAAAACCCTACACCAAAAATAGAGTGTGCTAATCTAGTGTAGAATGGAGAACAGGAATTTACTGCTGTTTGCAATTTTGACCCATCTTCTCCTGAACAGTGTATGTCTTCAGCAGACTCAAATGTTTGGTACTTTGATAGTGGGGCAACCAAACATATTACCTTGCAGCACAGTTTCTTCACTTCACTCGAGCCTGCCCCTACAGGGAATACTATCACATGCGCCAACAACTCCTCTTATCCTGTCATGAGAGTTGGTAAGATCATTCTGACTACTACTGATGGTAGTTCCTTTACATTGTCCGATGCTTTATTTGTGCCAAGGATCAATAAGAATCTACTCTCGGTTTCAGCTTTGGGATTGGCTTGGTTGTGAAATTTGTTGATGATAGATGTACAGTTCATGATCTATCAAATGGCGACATGATTATTGCTTCTAGCACTTTATGTCATGGGTTGTATAAGCTCATAGACTATGAAAAATCTATGAATGATTCGGCATGTGCAGTACATGATTCTCAAGCTATGTAACATGCAAAGCTTCAGCATGCACACTTTGGTCATCAGAATTTTGCTAGTTTGCTACGCCTGGAGAAATCTGAAATGGTGTCCTCTTTGCCCAAACTTGAGGCACCTAATAAAGATGTATGTGAAGGCAGTGTTTTGGGCAAAATGCAGCGTTTCTCAATCCCAAAGGATGGTTTAGTTCGAGCTACTAAAAAAATGCAGCTTGTTCACAGTGATGTCTGTGGTCCTATGCAGATACCCTCTTCTGGAGATTATCTTTACTTTGTGACTTTCATTGATCATTTTTCCAGGCGTGCATGGGTATATCCATTGAAAGCAAAGTCTGAAGTGTTTATGTGCTCCAAACAGTTTCTGGTATTGGCTTAAAATATGTCATGTGTGTGTGATGATCATTCAACATTGAATATTACTCTTGCTTATTACTTCCATTCGCAAAGGGAAACATGAGTCTATGAAAATTCTTGTCAATCACACTGCTTTACAAGAGCCATAAACATGCCAATTTTTATTATACTTTGATGCAAAACATGTGATTATTGTATCAAATAATAGCATTTTTGGAGTCACAATCTTCTACCTATTTTATGTTTGAATATCCTTGAATAATATCATATAGTTTCTCAAAGTTTAAGGTTCTACCTTATAGTTTACATGCTTGCATTCCAATTAATTTTTTTCATTCATTTTACAATGTGCGTAGTGCACCAATATGTAATGAATAATTGCTCTAGTGCTGCATGGAAGATTGAGACATACTAACATCTAACATCTATGCAAGGTAGCTTATAATCCATCATTTCAAACTCATTGCATAGGTTAGCATGCTTTTTTTTTATGAACTCTGCATCATCCTCTTCAGTGATCAAGATGTCGACATACAAGATGATTTAACTTGTCCTTTTTCACAATATATGAATAGGCATCAAAAGTAGTTTTCTAAAATCTCTATGTTTTAAGAAAACAACCTGTTCACTAATAACAAGCCCCTTGGGGCATGAAACGATGCAAAACATTCTTGAATATGGAAATGTTACTTTTTAAATGTGACATGTAAACACACATTCCAAAGAATGAGGTCCATGAAAAAAGTGTCAATTTGTCAGCTACTTAGAATATGAGTCACTTTTATATGTACTGAATGGAAGTATCATGATACACATACTTGTCATTCAAGGAATTGGTATGAATTTCTCTTGAGCATACAAACCATGCACTTTGAAAAATATGTGCTTTCGTAGACCTTGAACTCTAACAATTGGTATCAGAGAAGGTCCCCGCTTCATCTAAGGCATCATCATCACACCTCCAATCACAGTCTTAGAATCACACAAAATTTGGTGAGCATACTCATGGTGATTAGGAGATCAAAACAGCTTCGCCATGTGGTGTCAAAATCGTGATATCATCTCGTTTTGGACTTCGAATGTAGTATCGCAGTGCTTATGCAAGCTATTTCTTCTTTTTGTGCCAAAGATATATACAAGTTTTGGTTCGCCAATATAAGCATCTCGAAGTTTGCCACATGTTTAGCAGAACTTGCCAGGGTAGTTTTGTTCAACTTTTTCAGATAGTCATTTTTCTACATCAGGTTATTTTAGTTAGTGGCCATAGCTAAAAGCAATGATGTATTTCGTATGTTGGTTGTTGAGGATAAGTTGGATGCTACGAATTACCCATTGTGGGCTTATATGATACCTCATGTATTGGTCGCAAAAGGACTGTTGAACATTGTGCAGGGCGTTGAAAAACGTCCTATTAGACCTGCAAATATACATACTGAAGCTAATGCAGATGGCACCAAAGATGATGATATTATGCAGATTCTTGTTGGTGTTGTGGTTCTTGTTGCACCTTCTGTAGAGCAAATTCATTGGGATGGCACAGATGCTCACACACATGCATTGATAGCATTGTTTATCAAACTTGCCATTATTCCTCACATTCGCTCTTGCAAAAAAGCTAAGAATGCTTGGGATACACTTACCACATTGTACCAGACTAGGAATGAAAGATCAAAGATTTGAAGGAACAATTAATTTCTGCTTATGAAGTCTTGGCTAACAATTCACTTGTGCAGATTCTTCTGAATGGTCTTCTTGATTCATATCAAAGTTTTGCTTCTACTCTTCATTTGATCATGAAAGGCAATCCAAATGCCTTAACATTTGAGGAGTTAGTCTCTGTTCTGTTGTAGGACGATCAATCTAGGTAGAACAGTTTATTATGTGTGTTGTAGATCAAGCTTTCATGGCTAGTCAGAAGGGAAAAGGTAAATGGAGCTCTTCTATTAGTAAGCAGAAATCTGCTAATTTTGCATAATCAAAGAAGGATGACAGAGATGAGAAGAAAACAGAAAAGGAGAAATTGTTTTGTAAACACGGTAAAGCAAATGATCATGACCTAAAGAGTTTTCCAAAAGTGGTTGCTAAAGAGGCAAAGATAAAAGAGGCTTCAATGGTTGTTGCAAAAAACCCTACACCAAAAATAGAGTGTGCTAATCAAGTGTAGAATGGAGAATGGGCATTTACTACTGTTTGCAATTTTGACCCATCTTCTCCTGAATAGTGTATGTCTTCAGTAGACTCAAATTTTTGGTACTTTGATAGTGGGGCAACCAAACATATTACCTTGTAGCACAGTTTCTTCACTTCACTGGAGCCTGCCCCTACAGGGAGTACTATCACATGCGCCAACAACTCCTCTTATCATGTCATGAGAGTTGGTAAGATCATTATGACTATTGCTGATGGTAGTTCCTTTACATTGTCTGATGCTTTATTTGTGCCAAGGATCAAGAAGAACCTGCTATCGATTTCAGCTTTGGCCAAGATTGGCTTGGTTGGGAAATTTGTTGATGATAGATGTACAGTTCATGATCTATCAAATGGCGACATGATTATTGCTTCTAGCACTTTATGTCATGGGTTGTATAAGCTCATAGACTATGAAAAATCTATGAATGATTCGGCATGTGCAGTACATGATTCTCAAGCTATGTAAGATGCAAAGCTTCGGCATGCACACTTTGGTCATCAGAATTTTGCTAGTTTGCTACGCCTGCAAAAATCTGAAATGGTGTCCTCTTTGCCCAAACTTGAGGCACCTGATAAACATGTATGTGAAGGCTCTATTTTGGGCAAAATGCAGCATTTTCTGAGTCCCAAAGGATGGTTTAGTTTGAGCTACTCAAAAAATGCAGATTGTTCACAGTGCCATGTCTGTGGTCTTATGCAGATACTCTCTTCTAGAAATTATCTTTACTTTGTGACTTTCATTGATCATTTTTCCAGGCGTGCATGGGTATATCCATTGAAAGAAAAGTCTGAACTGTTTATGTGCTCCAAACAGTTTTTGGTATTGGCTAAGAATATGTCATGTGTGTGTGATGGTCATTCAACATTGAATATTACTCTTGCTTATTACTTCCATTCGCAAAGGGAAACATGAGTCTATGAAAATTCTTGTCAATCAAATTGCTTTATGTAGCTCAAGCATAAGCACCACCTCCTTTACTTGTCAATCCGCGAAGACGTGAGGACCGGTATGAAGACCACGAGCAAGTGAAGGCACAAGTGCATGAGTGAAAGTACACAATCATACACACACACGCGCACAAAGTAAGATCAAAGAGAGGAACAATGGAAAGCTTAGATTGCAAAGAGTTCTCTTACAAAAGCTCTATTATCTCTCCAGCTAACCCCCAAAAATGAGCTCTCTAGCTCTTTTTATAGTTTTTTGACTAGTTTTGGCCCTGTCCAGACCTAGTGTCCGGCCTAGTTAAAAATTAGGTTCCAGGGCTTATTTGAGGGCTCAAACGAAGTCTAAAAATTATGAAAATTGGTACGATGGTACTTCTAATACTCCTCAAGCTCGAGGACTCCTCGGCTTGAACAAAATGGAGTTACTAAAAATAGATAATGGTATTTACAATGGTTTTTAGTGATGAAAATCACTATTTTTGTAGGGGATTCTTCTGAAAATTTGACATACACTTCTTGGAGCTCCCTACTTGCTCCCTTTCCTTGTGTGTCCACCTTTTGATGTGCTTCCATGCTTTGTCCTTGACTTTGAGCTTCAACACTCCCCCCCCTCTCGAGTCTGTCGTCCCTGACAGACCCTTGTTGGAAGGGCTGTTCTATGTAGTGCTTTGAGAGGTGGTGTCCATCCGTTGTATGAGCTGGTTCCTTGGATTCCAGCAAGAATGTGTCGTTGTGAGCTTTCAAAACTGCAAGTTGCTCAAAAGAGGTTGTCAAGAGTGAGTTGGAGCAACTACTGGCTTCAATTTGCTTCCGAGATATGGATGTTGTTCCCATGACGTCCGCTAGCTCTTCCAAAGATGATGTTGAGAGCAGTCATGCCAACTACTCATAACCCATAATGAATGATGGGTAAGTGTGTTCGTGCCTGGGTTGAAAAAAGTATGTGCCTTGTGCACGGCCTTGTAATGTAGCCCTACGCATGCTTACTTGGAAAATGCATTGGAAGAAGTATGGTGCAAAAATTGCGGGTCTTGAGCTAAGTGCTCAAGGGTATGCTGACGAAGAGGGTTCCTAAACTATCATGGTTATGGTGTTTCCAGAGTAAAGATACTTACCATGGAGAAGGTTGATGGATGTTTGTCTCTTCGTGTTGTACACTCGGCCTTTGGGATGGAACATTGTTGATGAATGTCCATGTTGATTGTCCACTGATGAGATCGTTTGAGTGGTGGATCTTCTCTCCTCTTTTCAAAGCAACATTTGTCAAATACTGAGAATTGAATTGCTTTATATTCCTTGGCAAGCAACATCGGGTAACTACACCAAGCTGAGTTTCACATATTCTCTTTAGCTCACCATATGCAGGAGTCTTCTCCTCCAGAACTACCTTTTGCAGATATCTCCTTGGATGCTCTGGTACATGAAGTAGTTAAGCATCACTCAAGTTGCGGACCTTCAAGCTCTTCATTCCTACCATGGTAAGAGAAAATCATAGTTGTAGATGCCATGTTCATGCCAAATGCTTGTCATCTACCAGATAAGGCAGCAATAATCTCACTGCTGGCCGAGACACACTTCTATCCAAATTGATAAATGCCTAGTAATCAACAGTTCCACCTTCAACTAAGCATGACTCATTCATGTTTCATAAGCCAAACCTGGGAACAAGCTCTCTCCCACTTTTTTTTTTTTTTTTTTTTTTTTTTTGAGGAAAAGGATATCACAAAACAAGAACACAAAAGTTAGTATCAATAGAAATGTTCGACATATGTCACTGTGCTCTTGTGCATGGGATTCTCAAGTGTGTCTATGCACGGCCGTGTAATGTGGCCCCATATTAATGCATACTTTGGAAATGCATGACCTGAATGGTGCAGAAGACAGGGTTGTGCAAGGAGCACATGGTTGTTGCTCGTTCGAGGCTTTCGATGTTATTTGCGGAGGTTGATGCCGACCTTGGTGGAGGTATCCATTGAGTCTCGAACTGATGTAATCCTCCTTATTGGAGTCCATTTTAGAACATCATTTGGCACTATAGAGGTCACTTCAGGCGTCTTTCTCTTTGGATGCTTTCTGAACTGTGGTATCCAGTGTGGTTGACGCTTTGGTTCGGTGGAGGCTACTTGCACTTTTGGCTTCCAAACCCATATCCTTTTTGCATGTCTTCCTACTAATGTTGAAGAGCTGATTTGATCTTCCTTTGGTCTCTGTACGTGGTTCTTACCCTTTTCTCTTTTTGGCTTCTTTGTTGAAACCTTTTGCATGTGGGAGAACAAAGGTTGTTGTGGATGTAGGAGCTTCTTAGGTACCCACATCTGTAATTGCCCTTGTTGAGCTGCAGCTAACTTCTTAGGCACCCAAACTTGTTGGATACCTTGTGATTGAGCTTGTCTGAGCTGCTTCCTTCATCTTCTGGCCTGGTTGGTGTGCATGGATGGGATTTGTGGGGGCAAGGCTGGTGGTTGCTCTCCTTTGCGTACCCATATCTGCTTCATGCTCGGAACTGCTTTTTTATCGAATGGTGTCTTTCTGTTTGATGTAGCAGTTGTCGTGA
Organism: Ceratopteris richardii; assembly: GCA_020310875.1. NCBI lineage: Eukaryota > Viridiplantae > Streptophyta > Polypodiopsida > Polypodiales > Pteridaceae > Ceratopteris > Ceratopteris richardii. The sequence continues at coordinate 101,838,333 of CM035429.1, forward strand.
ACGGTTGTGTTTGCTTGTGTGGTGGACTCACAACTGTGGCTAGTTGATTCTTTGGAGAAGAAGAAAGATCCACCCGCCCTCGAACCAGGTCTTCCACGATTGACTCCTTCTGCATCATAGAGCTTTTGACACATACAACATCTTCTTTCATATGATTAGTCTTGGAAGAACTAAGAGAGTGTGTGGTGCCATGATTTAGGAGCATGCAGTTCTCTAATTCTAATGTAATGCATTGTTCATGTACCCAAACTTGAAGAATTTGACTTCTTAGGTTTAAGTTAACTGCATGGTCATAGATCCAATCTTGACCCAGGACAAGTGGTTCTGTAAGGTTCTCATCTTGACATACTAGCGCTTTGACTTTCATTGGAACATCGTGAAGGTAGATGGGAAGTTCCACCTCGCCCAAACAAGGGGTTTCCACACCTCCCAATCCTATGAGATAAGCTTCTATGGGATTGATGTTCAACCCCAAGTCTTGGCAGTAGGAAAGTCTAACTGCACTACTTGCTGCACCTGAGTCAATCAATGCTTTCACCGTCCTTGCACCCTTCCCTTGTCCTATCTCTATGGTCACAAAGGGTCTTCGGTCAATGACCTGAGAAGTCGCTATGCCTGACTTTTGACACATATCCATGTGATATTTTGGGGCTTTTGAGTTGACTTCTAGGCCTAATCGCCTTAACTTATTTCGCCTAATACGCTCTCTGGCCTCTACCTGTGCTTCTTCCCTCACTCTTAACTCTTCATCTTTTCGCTTCTTAGCAGTGTTGAGTCTCATTAGCATATCCTCAGTAAGAGGTTCTTGATATAGCTTGACTCTACAGCCACTAATATAGTTTGGCAAGATATCTCCTTCTAGAGTGGCCAACTGAACTGCACCACTAGTGGAAATTCTATTAATGATCATGGGTCCGTATCCTCTTTTTTCCAACTTACGGGCATGTTGTGTTAGTGTGTATACCAACACTAGGTCTCCCTCTTTCAATCCCTTATCCTTGATGTGTGCATCAAAGTATGCCTTTTGCCTCTTCTTTGCAGCGTAGATGCCTGCTGCCGCTCGTAGCCTCGTCTCACCCAAGCGTTCGAGATCAAAGATCCTAGAGGACAATTCATGCCCATTCCACTCATACTCTTGTGCTACTTTTACGGCAGGGATTAAGAAATCTAATGGTAGCACAGCGTTCTGTCCGAAGACCATCTGAAATGGGGTGGCGTTGAGTACCGTTTTGTAGGCAACTCGATAAGCCCAAACAGCATGATGAAGTTGTTTGTCCCAATCAGAGCGTTTATTATTTACCAGCTTTGTCAATACGTTACAGAGGATCTTATTGGTACTCTCGGCTTGTCCGTTGGCTTGTGGGTGATAGGGGGCAGATTTCTTATGTATCACCAAGAATTCTTGGAGAAGATTTTCAATGACTTCATTCAAGAAGTGTGTGCCTCTATCGCTCACCAACTCTATTGGTAGTCCATATCTCGTGAACACATTCTCGAATAAGAACTTAGCCGTAGTCTGAGCATCATTCTTTGTTGTGGCTTTGACTTCTACCCACTTTGTAAGGTAATCTGTGGCTACAATGATGTACTCTGCATGGGAGTTTCTAGCTGGGGGGTTAATAGGACCTATGAAGTCTATGCCCCACTTCGAAAATGCACGTCCTCCCATCATTGGCCTCAAGGGCATCTCGTCTTTTCTCACTGGATATTGTGCACGTTGGCATGTGTCACATTTCTTCACATAGGTATGTGCGTCCATATGAAGAGTGGGCCACCAAAGTCCTGAGAATAGAATGGTCTTGATCACTCGGTCAGGACCAAAATGTCCACCTGCAACACCGCTGTGTGCAGTCTCTAAGACCTTTAAAGAGTCTGATTCATGAATGCATAGTCTTAAGTAACCATCTTTGCCTCTTCGGTATAGGTTGTCCCCTACTAAGGCATAGCCTTGAGCCTCTTGCTCCATGCTTCGTCTTCTTGCTAGACTAGCCTCTTTGGGTAATCTTCCCGATCTCATAAACTCTACCAATGGAGCACTCCAATCTGGAATTAATGACACTTGATAAAGGGTCGCATGCTCCACTGGGGGTCTCTCTCTGCACCTTGGACAATTCTTAATCCACTCATGTATTTCTTTGTCCATGCTAGGCCAATACACTCCTAAACGCTTTAGATTCTGCAATGTTCGTTGTTTAGAATAGTGATTTCCTAGCATTCCTTCATGGGCTTGTTGCAACCAACTACTATGTTCATCATCCTCCACACAACAATCTAATACACCCTCAGTATCTTGTTTGTACATGCTTCCTGCTAATATGTGATATTTTTGTGATTTTACAATTTCTTCTTGTGATGTTTTCACATTCTTATTTGCAGGGCCAAAGGTTAGGACTGGTACCAACTTATTTGCCCATTTAGGAACAACTTCTAAATTGAACAGATAAGCATCGGGTAATTCGTCAGACACTCCTTGCGGTGACTCTCCTGAAGTGATGCGAGAAAGGTGATCTGCCCGAAGGTGGGTTCTACCTTTCCTGACAACAACTTCAAAGTCATATTCCATTAGTAAGAGGAACCATCTTACTAAGCGTCCAGTATTGCAAGGTTTATTGACCAAATATAACAAAGCTTGATGATCAGTGAAAAACTTGAACTTGTTGGCCAATAAATAGTGTCTAAACTTCTTCACAGCATATACCATGCCTAAGGCCTCTCGCTCAGTTGTGGTATAGTTCCGTTCAGCTGCAGTGAGCTGTCTACTAGCATATGCTATGGGCAAATCTAAGTTTCCTTCACTTGTGGGTTGTGCTAGCACACATCCTATGGCATGATTGGATGCATCCACATGGACATGGAAGGGTTTATTCCAATCAGGAGTGGTGAGTATTGGTGCCGTGCACAAACGTTTCTTCAGTTCGTTGAAAGAATTCTCGCATTCGTCGTTCCACTCAAAATTAGACAACAAGGCATAAAGGGGTCTAGCTATGATCGCGTACATGTGGATAAACCTACGGTAGTATCCACAATGGCCCATAAAGGCTTGTACCTCTTTAATATTCCTTGGCCTTGGTAGCTCCGCTATGGCTCGTACCTTATCTTCATCTGTTGAGATTCCATTCTTAGAAACAATATGACCTAAGATTTTACCTTGACGCACCATAAACACACACTTTTCTGGGTTCAGACACACTCGATATTCTCTACACTTGTTGAAGATTTGTCTGAGCTCAGGGATGTGAAACCTTCTTTCTTGGGAATGAGCACATAAATCATCCACATACACTTCTAAGCTCTTTCGCAAGAACTCTTTGAAGACATGACACATGAGCCTTTGGAATGTTGCAGGTGCATTGGTGAGCCCAAATGGCATCACACGAAATGCAAAGATTCCCCACTCTGTAGCAAAAGCTGTTTTGTGTTGATCTTCTGGGGCAATGGCTACTTGATTGTAACCTGAAAATCCATCAAGGAAGCTATAAACTTCCTTGCCTGCAACACGCTCCAATAGGTGTTCTGTGATTGGAAGTGGATAACTATCTCTAATCGTAGCGGCATTAACTTTTTTAAGGTTAATACACACTCGCAACTTCCCGTTCTTCTTGGGTACCACAACAATGGGGGACACCCATTCGGTATGCTCAATTTCATAGATGAATCCAGCTTCAATCAACCTATCAATTTCTTCTTTTATTTTGGCTGCATAGGTATCATTATATGTGTAGGGCTTCTGTTTGGTGGGCTTAGCATCAGCAGTCATGGGGATAGTATGAGAGCAAATTCTTGGATCTACCCCTTTCAAGTCTCTATAGTGCCATGCAAACACATCCCTATATTCCCTTAATAGAGCTATGAGCTCCATTTCTTCTCTTGCACTTAGGTCATCTCCTATATATGTGCATCTCTCTTCGTTCTCTTCAATGGTCACTACAATCTTCTTGGTCTTTTCTTTATTATCATATGATTCTCCTATGATGGCCTCTCTCTTAGGCATTCGTACCAAAATTTTGCGGTCGTCAACTTCATATTTCTTGAAGTTTTCTGGTACTTCAAACAATGATTCCTCCTCTTCTTGTTTCACTGCTTTTCTTTTCTTTTTCTTTTGACTACTCTCACTTCCATCCTTTGAGTTTATTGTTTTAATACTTGTGAGAGGTTCTTCTTCTTTCTGGGTGAACACTCCTATATCTTCTAGATAGTGCTGCTCTGAGTTAAAGCAACTATCCATCACAATAGACTCCAGATCATCGTCATTCTCTTCTTCTTCTATGACATCACTAGGGTCACATTCTTCTAGCAAGGGTTGACACATGAACACTGAGATATCATAACCCTCCTCATCACAATGAGGTGTCCACTGTTCCTCATTGACAGCAATGTCCATGGTGGCTAAGATTTCTGGCCAGCCATGAGGCTCAAACTCCTCATCTGGAAAGATCATCGGTGTGTAGGCTGGGTCTCTAACTGGTCTATCTCCTAGCGAAGTTCCTTCTTCTCTTGCCTTTAAACGTTTTTCCTCTTCCTTTGCGACCTTGCACATCCACAAATGAGTATCTTCATGCAGCCATGATGGATCAGGTGAACTTTCAGAATGCACAGAGATGGAATCTTCTTTCGCTTTGTGGATAGAATTCCACTGTAGGGGTGGTACATCTCTGAAGGTGTAATCCTTCAAATTGACCTTGGTGGTGACCCCTAAGTGCTGTAAGTACAAGGAGTTAGTTCCCCAATCCTGTACTATTTGCAATTGTCGTAGGAAGGGTCTTCCTAGGATCATCTCATAGACATTATTTTTCTCAAAGTCACATATAGCAAATGTGTGCTCAAACTCTACACCACAAGTGGTTAGAGTGATCCCTTCTAGCAATCCTAGAGGTCTTTCAAAATGACCATCAGCCATTTGAAGCTTCATTCTAGTTGGTCTTAATGTGGGCTTGCCCCATTGCTTCCACAAGGAGGTGGTCGCAATAGCAACACCAGCACCTGAATCTATGATTGCTTTGGTTGTGTAACCTTGGTAGGTGATTGGAAGATAAGTATTACCTTCTTCACCCTCACACATGTCCCCTATTTTGTCTAGAGGTATCTCTGGTACCCTTTGCTTGGAGCCTGCTTTTGGCATGTTGGAATCAAGTTCTGGAACCTGATCCTTCACATGATTCCAAAGCTCAGGTTTTGCTTTGAGCAGCTCTTCTACAGTGAGATGACACTGAACCTTAGTGTTCTTCACGACATCCGTGTTCCTTGGAACCACTGAGTCTTCATTTCTTACTAGTATTGTGGGAGCTCTAATCTGGAGAGATTCAGATTCCCATGGGCCTGGAAATTGAGGCAGTTCTTCTAAGGTATTAGATTCAAAATCTAACCTTTCGTCTTCTTGTTGTTCTGCTTCATCTCCGTAAATAGATGGAATGTCTTGGGGAAATTGATCATGAAGATCATCAATCTCAAGAATAGGAGGGGAATCACCCTTCTCCTTGGCCCATTTCTCTTCTTGTATTTCCCGCAAGAATTCTTGAGAGTACTGTTGAATTGAAGGAGGTATTCCTGGATCCGTGGAATTAGGAACATAAGCTCCCATTGGTGGTGAGCTTCCTCTTTCAATAACTGGTTGAGCCTGTGGAGGTAAAGAAACTTGTGGTTTGTTTACCAACTGCTCTAATCGTTCTAGTAAGCCCTGGAAATGCAAATCCCCTTTGACAGAGTTTGTCTGATTGAACTTTTGACTAGTCTCAAGTATAGCTTGAGCTTGTTCTACCATTTTCATGCACATTTTTATCCGTTCAATCTCTAAGTCCGCTCTAGGGTAACTCTTGTCTAGGTTTGCAGCTGTAGGCCCTTCTTGAAGTCGAGCCTGGTAGGCCTTGAACATCATGTCCAAGCCTTCTGGGGTTGGATCTGCAAGAACACACCCTGGTTGTGGTCTATTTACAATGGGTGGTGGGGTGGGATGAGGTGGAGTGGATGGAGTTTCGACATGCGAGGGGCTTTGAGATGCAATGTCTTCTATTTTTGTTTTCGCTTCTTTTAAGCTTTCTTCTAGTTCCGATAACTTTTTATTCCACTTGCAATTGGCCTTCTCTCTGGTATCCTTCCCTGTTCTTGTTTCCCTCTTACTAGGCTCTCCCGATTCACTCGACTCTGATTGTTCTACTAGTTTATCCTGTTTTAATGCTTGTGCGCTAGTAACTGCCTCAGCTTTGGAAAATTATGCACAATAGAATTTATGGATTTACTCTGATTTTTACTTTTAAATTCATATAGCAGCAATTACTTTATCTTTGCTAGGAGCTCAACCAACTCTCAAGGGTCCTTTTTTTGTAATCATACTTAGCTTGCACTATCACATTTCACTTTGGGCCATTTAGTGCTTCATCAATAATTGTTGGTTATTTTATTGAATGCATGATGTCTACCATAAGAATTGTATAAAAAATGTTCTTGAGGATCATTGTTTCTTTTTTTTAATCCTCTTTTATGTGTAGAATCCATCTGAAGATGAATTCGGAACATCAAGTCATGGATTGTGATCACTCAAGAGAATTGATGAAGAAATTTCACTTCTCTTTGAGAACGTCTCTATTCATCATGCTTGAACTTCTCTTGTCTTTGACAACCTCACTAATTGATTTTTTTTCAAGCATTGCCTATTTTTGAAATATCTACTTGGGGATTATTATAATTGTGAAAGGGTTATTTTGCGACTTTGGTATAGGCTTGTGTTGTGTAGCAACAACTATTAGATCGTTAATTGGAGAAATTTCACTATTGTATGTTTCCTCAAACTTCATTTGTCTTTGAGGATTAACCATCATTATGAGACACTCGTCCTATCATCACAAGCTTAGGATATCACTATAGACCAACCATATCACGACAAAGTTCCATGATAGAAAATTGTCTACTACAATAGAATACTCTATCATGATAGATTAGATTCACAACAAAGGCTCATCTATCATGATAGACCAATCTATTGTGATAGACTAGAAATTTGATAGGCTCACCCTATTGCAATACACAACCTCTATCACGATATACCCCTCTGTCAAAACATACCAAATCCTCTGTTAGGACATACCAAAAAGTTGGCAGGGCACCCTATCATGACAAATCCTCTCTATCGCGTTAGGCCAATCTTTTGTGATGGACAAACAATTTAGCAAAATATATATGTATATGTCATTTTTGGACCATTTTTAATGCAGTTTTGGTTAATTTCAAGGTTTCTCAAGCATACTAGGTCTGTGTGCAACTCCATAGTAGTGCAAGTTTCTGCTTGGGCATGCAAATGAAGCTAGGAACATCATCATCATCTAAGTCTTGGAACTCATAGAGCATGTGAATTAAGGTTGGAAGACACTAAAAACTTGGTTAATACTAGCCTAGGCTCAGTACATAGCTCTAGGTTTGGCTCTTAATGTTACAATAGGGGCAACAAAGTACAAATACCATAAGCAACGTCAAGTTCATGGACCAAGAATACACTTCAATACAAAAACCTAAGGGAAAGAGCTTAGACAAACCATCAAATGAAAGAGTATACTCAGATAAGTCATTCTTAATGTCTTCATACAAAGACAAGGATCAGATAAATCATGCTAAAGAAAGAACGTGATTGAGAATTAAGAAAAGCGAAACATGTGGAAGTAGTTTCTAAGGGAGAGGGCTAGATAATTCATGAACTTGCAGTCACGAAATTATTTTGGCAAGCTCAATCAACAAAGCTATTGGTATATTTAGGTAGTGATGTATGTGAACACACTAGGACCACTGGGGCACTTTTCTCCCTCTTTGGGAGGTTTTTTCCCCGGCTTATATATATGCATATTGCCCTAACATGTTACTTATTTTTGTACATTCTATTGGTAATACATTCAGTATTGTGTGTTGTTCTCCAAGCTTCTTCTTCTTCCTTGTGCTATTCATGTGCTTCCAAAGACCTCGAACTCCAACACTTGGTATCAGAGTAGGTCACCGCTTCATCTAGGGCGTAATCATCAACCCTTTGATCACAATCTCATAATCACATGAAATTTGGTAAGCATACTCATGGTGATTAGGAGATCAAAACAGCTTCGCTATGTGGTGTCGAAATCACGATCTGAGCTCGTTTCAGCCTCCGAACGCACTATCGTAGCGCTTATGTAAGGTAGTTCTTCTTTTTGTGCCAAAGATATATACAAGTTTTGGTTCGCCAATATAAGCGTCTCGAAGTCTGCTATAGGTTTAGCACAACTTGTCAGGGTAGTTTTGTTCAACTTTTTCAAATATTCATTTTTCTACATCTGGGTATTTTAGTCAGTGGCCATGGCTGAAAGAAGTGATGTATTTTGTATGTTGCCTATTGAGGATAAGTTGGATGGTATGAATTACCCATTGTGGGCTTATATGATGCGTCATGTATTGCTCGCAAAAGGATTGTGGAACATTTTGCAAGGTGTTGAAAAACATCCTATTACACCTGCAAATACAGGTACTGAAGCTTATGCAGATCGCATATAAGATGATGATATTTTGCAGATTCTTGTTCGTGTTGCGATTCCTATTGCACCTACTCCAGAGCAAATTCATTGGGATGGCAGAGATGCTCAGGCACATGCATTGATAGCATTGTCTGACAAACTTACCATTATTCCTCACATTCGCTCTTGCAAAACAGCTAAGGATGCTTGGGATACACTTACCACAATTTACCAAGCTAGGAATGAGGCTCGTGTTGCTTACCTCTAAAACAATTTGGAGAGCAAGCATATGAATGAAGGTGATTCTATGGATAGTTTTCTAACAAAGATCAAATATTTGAAGGAACAGTTAATTTCTGTTGATGAAGTCTTGGCTGACAGTTCACTTGTGCAGACTATTCTGAATGGTCTTCCTGATTCGTATCAGAGTTTTGCTTCTACTCTTTGTTTGATGATGAAAGGCAATCCAAATGCCTTAACATTTGAGGAATTTGTCTCTGTTCTGTTGCAAGAAGATGAGTCTAGGTAGAATAGGTCCATTATGCATGTTGCATATCAATCTTTCGTGGCTAGTCAGAAGGACAAAGATAAATGGAGCTCTTCTATTAGTTCACAGAAATCTACTTATTCTGCACAATCAAAGAAGGATGACAGAGATGAGAAGAAAACAGAAAAAAAGAAATTGTTTTGCAAATACGGTAAAGAAAATGATCATGTCATAAAGAGTTTTCAAAAAATAGCTACTAAAGAGGTAAAGAAAAAAGATGCTTGAATGGTTGTTGTAGAAACCCATACATGGAAAACAGAGTGTGCTAATCTAGTGCAGAATGAAGAGTGGGTGTTTACTATTGTTTGTAGTTTTGACCCATCTTCTCCTGAACTGTGTATGTCTATCGTAGAATCATATGTTTGGTACTTTGATAGTGGGGCAACCAAACATATTACCTCGTAGCATAGTTTCTTCACTTCACTCGAGCCTACCCCTATAGGGAATACTATCAAATACGCCAACAACTCCTCTTATCCTATCATGGAGTTGGTAACATCATTCTGACTACTACTAATGGTAGTTCGTTTACATTGTAGGATGCTTTATTTGTGCTAGGGATCAAGAAGAATCTACTATCGATTTCAGCTTAGCCAAGATTGGCTTGGTTCTTAAATTTGTTGATGACAGATGTAGAGTTCATGATCTATCAAAGACCGATGTGATTATTGCTTTTGGCACTTTATGTCGTTGGCTGTATAAGCTCATAGACTATGAAAAATCTATGAATGATTTGGCATCTGTAGTACATGATTCTCAAGATATGTTAGATGCAAATCTTTGGCATGCACACGTTGGTCATCTGAATTTTGCTAGTTTGCTACACCTGTAGAAATTTGAAATGGTGAGGACACTTTGGAAAAAAAATTCCAGATTATTGTTTTTTGACAATATAATGATCGATTTTACTCCTTGATACATTAGTTCAAGTGTAGGGTGTAGCAATTGCAGCTAAATCTTTGTGGGAAATGTGGGAAAATGTAGACCTCATCACTCAAATTACCATGTAATAAAGTTGCCTTGACATCCATTTGCATCAGTTCCAAATCCTTAGCTCCATCCACAGGGTCATCTTCTTGCCTCAAAGTCAATTCCTTGCTATTGCTAAAATCCTTTCACAACTAAGGTTTGTCCTTCAGTAAAGCACCATCATTTGTTTGCTTTAGCTTATACACTCACTTACAAGGCAATGCTTCTTGAGAATCGCTCCCAATTCACTCTCAATTACTATCAGTCACTATCTTAATCATCAACCTAAATTGTTTCTATACACCATGAGGGTTGCCCACATCCATCTACATGACATAACCCAACCCTTGAACAAAACTTTCCAAGCAGTGTGACATTGCTTCAATCTCGTAGAGAAAATGGGTTAGCTACAAAAACTTCTAACCGAATTGGTACCTCCTCTAATGTATGACATGACTCCTTTGCCCAAACTACAAGATGAAGTGGACACCAAGTTTTTCATCCTAGACTATGCAAGAACCATATCCAATTCTAGGAAGATGATTTGCCTCTTTTCTATTTCTTTGATCAATTGTGTGTGGATATTGGCCTTATTGAGGGTTGCATTGCTACTGCAAACAAAGCTGCTCAATATGGGATCCCACAATTGATATTGGAACTCTCACTTCTCATAGCTGAGAAAAATGCATTATTTCCATGATTCAGGATCAAGCTTCTACTGAGATTGCTCTGACATATGCATGCAGGCCTCACAACCAAAGACCCTCAAGTGATCAAATTCAAGTGTATTGTCACATCCATAGCTTCTACACTACCTCTAACCATGCAGTTATATTCATTGGCATGTGCATCATCCCAAAAACCTTTTGGCAAATCTACATGATGTAGCATTAAGCATTCATTCTAGGATGGATTGGTTCATAAATTTTTCTTCATCACTATAGATCCAAATATACAAAGATGTCAGCTTCCATCGTATGCCTCTCTACTAGCAATGCAAACCAAGTTTTGTTGTAGGTATCCTCCACCATTGTCTGACCTAAGTGTTTTCAACTTCTTTTTGGTCTCTGTTGCTAATGGACCAAACCATTTCTAAAAAATAGAAAACACTTCATCCTTTGACTTGAGAGGTGCATATTATGCACACCTTCCTTGTAAAGTCATCCATAATGGTAAAGAAGGGCTCCCCTACGTCCATCTACATGAGGTAAACCATCCCTTGAACAACTATTTCCAACAAGTGTGACATTGCATGAATGTTGTAAAGAAAATTTTGTAGGTCCAAGCCCTTCTAATCAAATTGGTAACTCCTCTAATGGAGGACACAGTTCCTTAGCCCAAATTACAAGATGAAATGGACACCACGATTTACATCCTAGTCTGTGGAGGAATCATACTCAATTCTAAAAGTAAGATTTACTTCTCATCAGCTTCTTTGACTAATTATGTGTGGATATTTGTCTTGCAAGAAACAATGACTTTTTTGGCATGCTTCAAGCTATGGATAAGCTTGATGGGACCAACTATACAATGTGGTCTTACATGATGAAGCACATTCTTATACTAAAATAGCTATGGATAATAGTGGTAGATGGTGACAAGTGACTCGACAGTTCTTCTACTGCACAACCTCTTGTCATAGATTCAGGATCTTCTTCAAGAACAATGACTATGACTTCTACACCTACACAATAGCAACTTGGATGGGATGGAAAGGATGTTCAAGCTATGTATTAATTTCCCTTTCTATGAAGCAACATATTGTTCCACACATTCGATCATGCACTACTTCAAGACAAGCTTGGGATAGACTTACCTCTTTGTATGTCGTGTGTAATGAGGCATGTGTTCCTTACTTGAGAAAGCAATTTGAATATGTATGTATGGCTGAAAATGAGTTAATGGATGTATATGTTACATGCTGGAGTTTGAGGTCTGTGGAAGCACATGAAAGCACAATGGAAGAAGAACAAGCTTGGACAAGAATACACAATATTGAATGTATTACCAAGTGAATGTACAAAGATAAGTGACTTATTAGGGTTGTAGCGGTATATACAAGTTGGGAGGAAAACCTCTTAAAGAGGGAAAAAAGTGCCCCGATGGTCGTAAGTGTCTTCACACACATCACTATTGAAATATATCTACAAATCCCCCTGGTAATGATGCCGTGAACAAGCAATTGGCACTCGTGTATAAGGTAGTGCCAAGCTATGTGGACAGATGTGTACTCAAGTCAAGAAGACTCAAGGACTTGTGCCAAAGAGACTAAACCTCATTTGCAACACAAGTGCATATAGTGGGAAATTGACACACGCTTATATGTCAATCCGATCAAACGACCTAACCAAGTGTATGAAGACATGTGCACACATGATGGAAAATGAAGTGGTTCAGCTGATATGCATGAGAAAAGACTAATCCACCTCTCAAACTCACTGAAAGACTGAAAGTGTCTGCCACGATACCATTTACAACAATTTTCAGTAAATTGAGGATTTCTCTTAGCTCCAAGCTCCGAATATAGTCAATAGGGTACTCCTTTCGAAGCTCTCAACGAGACACATCTATTGGAAGTAGTTTCACTTGATTCTGACAATCCTGCTTCAAGTTATGACCAAAATAGTGAATGGCGAGAAGCACCCACACTCACGCCACAACTCCTACAAGCTCACACACACACACACACTACAATAGCTCAAAAACAGCGGAGAGGGGTAGATAACAGTCCTACACACACATTCCAAGCAATACACACACATGCAAGATCAAAGAGAAGATGGAAATCTGCAGAAAAGAGGCAAAGTCGAGATTCAATAGCTCCTTCTTCACAATGGCAAAAAAGTATCTACAAAGGGTCACAAGGTGACTTATATACATGTGCCCTAAGTTTGGTCCTTTCACACAAGAGACCAGCACTGTATTCCAAAAAGGTGAATTTCGTACTAATTTACAAGGGATATTTTACAACAAGTTGGGATTATGCAAATAGAGGACTCCTGTAGTGCATTTACATGGCTTTGAGGGAATTCTCTAAGACCTCGAAGAAGAAAAATTATGCCTATTAATTTGAAAATTTTGGGGCTCTTCTCTTGTGCTTCTTTACTCTGCAACACTCTCCCCCTCTTTGTCTCTGTCGTCCCTTGACAGACTTTAGCTTCTCGTCGGTGGCTTGCTTAAGTCTTCTGAATACACGCACCCAGCAGTCGAAGCAGCGACAAGGACTGTCAGACAATTGGTTATCTTATCCGAGGTATGTCCTTTGCTTCTGTTTGCCCCTTGGTATTCCGTATATCACATATCTGGGTTGCTGTATTCAGTTGGGCTGCCACGCACGCCACTAGTGACTAAGAATGCGCTGTTCTTAGTCACCTCTTTCTAGCTTTTGGTCTTCTGATTTGTCGTGGTTGCACACATTTGACCCTGTTGTATTGTTCTGAGCCTGTTTACTTTGTTGACATGCACGCTATCAACGGGAGGATTACTACCTCCCAAGTATTATCTTGCACTTCTTCATGGATAGTTCTTGGCCCTGGTCCATCCTTCCCATGAAATGTCTTGGTTTTGATTGATCTTTAATTCCAATCCTCAGGACCCGGATGATTCGCGTTGTTGCCTGATGTGTGCCCCTGCGAGGCTTTGGGCAGAGGGTGGTTCTTCTATATTATGATCTTCATTCTTTATTGAGCCGTTTTCGACTTTGATCTTCTTCTTCTTCTTTTCTTGTTTGATTCTCCTGAACTCTGTCGTCCCCGACAGGCATTTTGTGGCGACGTGTATAGGTCTGTATGGATGCTTGCTCTCGTTGGTTTAGCAAATTAGCGTGACATATCATAAATTCCTTCCACTGTGTTGAATTCACTCCATCCTCTGGTGCTTGTCGATGATCCGCAAAAAAGCTTGTCTCATAAGCCACCAGGCATGCATTAAGATTTGAAGTCATTTTGACAAAAATTTCCAAATCTATTTCGAAGAAGCCAGTGAAAAATGCTTCTTTGAAAGTCTGCATATAGGTTGACGACAAAAACATAAGGCGAGAATAATACGCCATAAGTGTTAAGCGGCTCGGAATAGTAGATAGATAAAAAATGAGTGCTTCAGAGCCTTGTGTAATGCCGATGAAATTAAAAAAAAAGTATATTTTGCGTGTTGGAAGACTTTGATTACAGTAAGTAGCATACTGAATATCTTATTGGTCATTTTAACTGCTAAGTCCGGGACTGTGGCATATCTGGCAATCCAAAATTCCATTGTGTTTACCATATATTCTTCCGTTGGTAGGTAATTATGAGGCGGACTAGGTAACAAGGGGTAATTCAGCCATTGATTATTTATGCTTCCCTGGCGCTGTCCTTCCCAAAATTGCGACCAGGAGCGTCTGCAGGGTACTGGGCAAAAAGACGGGTTTATCTGAAGCACATATGGTGATGCTTCCCACTGTACCCGCAGTGTAGGATTCTTTTCCAAAAGCTTCCTCCTCCATATGGGATCAGCCCTCTCGAACTCCTCTTGAGTGTAATTGAAAGTATCTTTGTTGAACTGGAGGTTTTTGTCAGGTTCTTTATTTGTCGTTGTCTTTATATAGTGTCGTGTTTGTTCTTTAAGTAGTCCATATGGTACACTGAATGGCTTCAAAATTTGGTCCAAGTTTTTGCTCTCTATTTTAGCTTCCTTCATGATTTGTATTATTTGATCTTCAAATTCAGCAGTAAGCTATGACACCAATAGTGCCCTTTCCGGTCGGCTCAGTTCTGCAATGTCCTGAGTATTATGTTCAATTTGGATCTCCTGTTCCTCCCTTATCGATGAATGATGTGAGGGGGGAGAGAGAGGACGTACCTCAGTCTCCTCAATAGCCACGGTGGATTGTGGAACTACTGGTGTCCCCTCAATTGTTTGCTGCGATAATTGCTCTTGAAGCTGTTTAATCAATTCATCTTTCTCCTTTATTTCTTCAGTAGCCTGTGCAATAGTATCCTTGTGTTTGAGAAGTTCTTTAGCAACAATATCAAGATGATCTGTGTCTTCTTTACATTGCAGGAGATAATGATTCTCAACTTTTTTCCATTTAGTTCTGAGAGCTGCAGTGTCATCCATGTACCTCTTTTCCCATTCGGCAATGGTGAGTTGCTCCTTCTTGAGCTGATCTTCATACTTAGCTATCTTTGCCTCCAATTCTTTGATATCTTTTTCTGGTCTTTCTTGAACTTCCATTGGCTGATCATTGAGAAGGGCTGTCATGAGCTCCTTGTTTCGGTTCCTTAGGTTTTCTGCTTCCTCCATGTATACCTTGATCTGTGATTCCAGTATTTTGCTCCTGGCGTTCATTCGTGCTTTCTCAGCCTCGTTAGCTTCATATCTCTTTGTGAATTCCTGAATTTGTTCTTTCAATCTGGCATTCTCTGTCTCTAGAATTTTGTACTGCGTTTTGACTTCTTGAACTTCATTTTCTTTCCTTAAGATCTGTTCCTTTGCTGTCTTTAACTCAATAGAAAGATTCTTACCAATTTCTTGAAGTTCATTCTTTTCTTGCATCGCTTGATCATAATCTTCATCAGCCTCAAGCATTAACTGTTGTGTGTCCAGTGCGGTTCTGATCATGTCTTGTACGACAGGCTTGAGTTGAGCGATGTCGACATTCAACCATGTCCTTGATATGCTTGGAGCTTCGTCGGTTTGCACATCTTTTCCCTGCTCCACATGGATGGTTTCGTTGTGTGGTTGTCTAATTTGTAGGTGTATTTTTGGTTCGTTTTCTTCTTTATCCAAATCAATAGGTTTTGTGGCACTCCCTTGAAATGTGACATCCATGGGGGAGGGTTCTGCCACGACCCTTATTGGGGTGAAAGGTTCTTCTTCTTCTACTGTCGCTTCGTGAGGCTTTGGTATTTTGATTGACTCTTCCCTTGAAAGTGTTGCCTCCCAGATCTTAAGAGTGGAACTTTCATTAAGTTTAATCACATGCGTTCCTTCTTTGTTGGTGACTATGCCTTCGGTGTTCAGCTCTTGGTGGGTAGAGTTGTTATCCGCTTTTATGTCCTCTTCTTCATTGTAATTTACTACATTTAATTCCACCCATTGTCCATCATCCTTGGATTCTCTTTGAATATCTACATTCAATAATGAGGTACCGGGTTCTTCTTGTATATCTGAAGATGAGCTTGAATTATCCAACCCGATTTCTCTGTAACGGTGTACTTCTGTGAGTTTCTTTTTCACCTGCATCTCATGGTAGGCCTGCTGATAATGATGCCCTTGCACGGGTAAATTGACTTGCCCTTCTGTATATTGGTGCGTTTCTTCCAGGGCCTTATTTAGTCTTCCTCTGTAATTGGCCTTTGCTCTTCAATCGTTGTCTTAGGAAGTATGTGTGTTCTTTTGGTGGCTGGAACTTCCTCTTCTACTTGCTTGACTTCCTTGAGTCTCTTCGTGCCTCTCATTCTGGGTTGAGAGCTAGTTTCTACTTCTTCAACAAGTTGGACTGCTCTTTTCTTTCTTGGTACCGTCACGACTTTGACATATTTGGCCATGGCCGTTGCTGATGGCATTTCTTGCAGATGCTCTCTAATGCCTAAAGCATGGTAAATCAATATAGTCAGAGCCACACTGCCATTGAGGAACTTCTTATTATTCCATTGCTTTTTTGCCTCTAATAAACTTTCTTGGATGTAAGGAGTCAGATTAATCTGATTGCAAATCTACTTGATGGCGTGTGAGAGCAATTGAACAATAATCTTTTGAGGGGCCATGTACCGATGCATATTCGGGAAGCAGAAGTGCTCCTGAATAAGCCTTACTTCCTCTTCTATGTCAATTCTATTGATATCCAGGACTGTTCGTGTTTTTGCGCCTTGACTCTCTTCTTTCACTACAATAGTTCCATCTTTTTCCCATCCAAAAGCTTCCTTAATCAAGTCATGTGTGAATTGAATAACGACCCATTCGCCTACTTTATCCATCACTTTAGCCTCTGGCACTAAGGGATCATGCAGAGCTCGCTGTAATGTATTCATGACCTGTGTGCATCTTTGAAAGTCGGGCTTATAGATTGGCAGTTCAAAATATTTATGTATGCCCGCTTTCTTCATGATGTCTATTGTAGACGGGAGTCCATGCAACACTCTGAAGTCTTGGGACATGATTTGAAATTGATGATTGGTATCCATGATTTTTATCGTTGCCAAGAAGAGATACTCCCCAGCCGGTTGATCTTCCCTGAACCAGTGTCCCTTTGCCTTGGTGATACTCTGGAGTGGAAATTCCATTACTTCCTCTTGTACTATTGCTTCAGAATCTTCAAAAGCCAACTGCACTTGTAAGGAAAAGTGCATTAGCTTCCAGGGAAAGTATAGAAGTTGTGTAGTGCATTGCAGTGATTTGTTGTCGTTCCATCACTCTGTTCCCATGGTTCTATAGGTGAGATCTCTTACCACATCTTTTTATTTTTGTCTTGAAAGAAAACAATCATTAGTGTAGCCGAATCATATATTTATGTACATAGTAGGTCCATTCTTAAGAAAGTTGAAGCTATGATCTTATCTCAATTGGAGAATGTGCACCACTAATTTTATCATGTACATCATGTGCTGAATGCTTGGCCTAGTAATGTGGCCCTATCATGCATACTTTATGTGCATTTGATATTCTATGAGTGCAATTGGAATCTTTATCGTCTTGACGGTCCACTCCTTGCAGTTGCTTGGGTTTCCAAATCCATTTTGTTGTCATAATGTCCTTTGTCTTCTCTCTGGTCCGTCGATCTTCATGTGTTCCCTTTGTATCTTTGGGTAGCTGAGCAATAGAATTGTTGCTCTTCATGTTTTTAGGATTAGTTTATCTTTGCTTTGTCGTTCGACTGTTTCGAAGTAGTGTATCCTCCAGATTGCTTATCTCTTGCTTGGCGGCGTGCCTGACCATCTTGGGGATCCATATTTGCTGTCGTGCTTTCTGAGCATCAATCAAAGACTTAGGAATCCATACTTGCAAGAGTAGTGTTGTGTCAGATGGTTGCGATGTTGACTTGTTATTCGTCTTATTCTCCCAATGATTTGGGTGATGACATTTCCGAGTTCTGCATGATCTTTGCGTACCCATTTGAATTTGTTCTTTCCTTGATGTAAATGTGTGAATGTCATCCTCCACATTGGTGATCCTTTGGTTGGGTGAGAAGCTCCATGAGAGTTGGTTTTCTTAGTGTGTGGCTGTTCCTCAGCTGAATGAGGTGATTTCACCTCTTCTATGGACATTTTAGGGTTTGCACTTTCTGCTTCTTCTAGATTGGTTTTTGAGATATTAGGACTAGAATCAGGTTCCAATCGCTCCTTTTTGCATCCTTCCGCACTCTCGATGGTTGTTGGTTGGAGTAAAGGCTTCTATCCTAATAAACTAAAATTTCTTTGTGCCCTATTTTGGCTGAAATATAGCCTTGAGCTAGGTTGATGCTCACTTCATTCTCAATGATCCAATCCTGTCCTAGGATCAAATCTTCTATTAAATCCTCATCTTTGCACACTAAGACTCGTTGTTCCATGGAAGAATTTCCTAGGTGGAGGGATTCATTAGTGGTTCCTATGAATTCTATGATTTGACCTCCAATTCCTACCATCTGAGCCTTTGTGGGCGTCATCGTCAGTTGAAGATCTTGTATGACCGTATTGCATATGCAACTAAGTCCTGCTCCTGAATCTATTAATGCATCTATCAATTTGTACTCTATCGTTCCAATCCCTAGGTTTAGGTAAGGTTGTGACCTGTGAGCTCTATTTGCGTCAGATGTACGGACTTGATAATTAGCCATAGGGATAGGTTCCCCTCTTGGAGATATTGTTCATCTCTTTGCCTAATCCACTCTTTCCTCTTCTTGATGCGTTCTAGGGCTTCTTTGTCGTGCCTCCTCTCTAATCCGTTCTTCTTCTTTCTTCCTATTTTGAGCACCTACTAGGCGTGCTAGCATTTGATCCGTCAATGGCTCCATGAACCTTTTAACTTTGCATCCACTTATGTAGTTAGGAAGAATATCTCCATCTAGAGTGGCTAAATTAACTGCTCTACTAGTAGAGATCCTATTGATGATCAGAGGTCCATATCCACGTTTTTGTAACTTCTTGGCATGTTGCTTTAAGGTGTACACCAAGACTAAGTCTCCCTCTTTAAGTCCTTTATCTTTTATATGTGCATCATAATATGCCTTTTGTCTTCTCTTGGCTGCATAGATTCGTGCCACTGCTTGTAACCTAGTTTCATGTAACTTCTCGATTTGGTCTAGTTGTTGCGATAACTCATGTCCGTTCCATTCATACTGTTGGGCTACTCTCAATGTTGGGATTAAAAAATCAATTGGCAAAATTGCATTCTATCCGTACACTAAATTGAATGGGGTAGTTCCAATGGCAGTCTTGTATGCTACTCGAAAGGCCCAAATTGCATGATGCAATTGTTTGTCCCAATCAGACCTCCCATTATTGACAATCTTTGTCAATACTGTACATAATACCTTGTTGGAACTTTCCGCTTGACCATTGGCTTGGGGCTGATTTTTTGTGGATCACTAAAAATTCATTCATTAGGGATTCTATTACTTCGTTAAGGAAATGCGTTCCTCGGTCACTCACAATCTCAATTGGTAATCCGAAACAGGTGAATATATGATAAAAAAGGAACTTAGCAGTGGTTTGAGCATCGTTCTTTCTCGTAGCTTTTGCTTCTACCCATTTGGTCAAGTAATCTGTGGCTACTATGATGTACTCAGCATGTGATCCTTTGGCTGGTGGGTTGATGGGCCCTATGAAGTCAATACCCCATTTGGAGAATGCTCTCGCACACACCATAGGTCTTAATGGCATGTCATCTCTCTGAATTGGGTATTTAGCCTGTTGGCATGTTTCACAACTTCGCACATATGTCTCAGCGTCCATATGTAAAGTTGGCCACCACAAGCCTGCGAAGAGAATTGTTTTTGTTGTTCTGTCGGCTGAAAAATGACCTCCTGCTGCACCGGCATGTGCCATCTCTAATATGGGCAAATATTCTCCCTCATGAACACATAATCGTAATTGGTTGTCTTTTCCTCTTCTAAACAAGTTTCTTCCTATGAGAACATAGTCTTTGCTCATCTCCTCTAGGGATCGTTTTCTAGCCAAGCTAACTCCTTCCTCATGTTCTCTTGTCTTTAGGAATCTCACTAATGTTTTGCTCCAATTGGGTGCTATGGTTGAGAAAGGTATGGTCATATGATCCTCTGGGATTGTCTCTTGGCATTCTGCACAATTACTTACATAATCATGGACATCCTTGGGTTTGTCAGGCCAGTACACTCCTAATTTTTTTAATTCTCGGATGGTTCCATGAATCCCTTGATGTTTTCTCCATTTGTTCACATGTGCTTGTTCGATTAGCTTCTTTTGTTCATCCTCCTTGACACATCTTAGCAAAACTCCATTGGGTTCTTTATAGTACACGCTTCCAGCAATAATGTGCAAATTTCTCGATTGGAGAATTTCCTTTTTGCTAACCTTATTGATTGAGTGTTGTGGGCCATGGGTGAGTATAGGAATTAATTTCTTTGCCCACTTTGAACAAACTTCCAGATTGAACAAATACGTGTCTGGCAGATCATCGGGTACTCCGCTTGGTGTTAACCTAGAAAGGTGGTCTGCTCTTACGTGCGTATTTCCCTTTTTTACTACCACTTCAAAGTCGAACTCCATTAATAGTAAGAACCATCTTACTAATCTTTTCGTGTTACAAGGTTTATTGACTAAGTACAGTAAAGCCTGATGATCTATGAAGAACTTGAATTTGTTGGCTAAAAGATAGTGTCTAAATTTCTTCACTGCGTAGACCATTCCTAATCCTTCTCGTTCGGTAGTGGTATAATTCCTTTCAGCTTGATTCAGTTGTCTACTCCCATAGGCAATTGGATGGTCTAGCTTTCCTTCATCAGCTGGTTGGGCTAAGATACATCCTATTGCATAATTCGAGGCATCAACATGAATATGAAAAGGCTTGTTCCAATTTGGCGTTTTCGGAATTGGGGTTGTGCTAAGTCTCTTTTCTAACTCATTGAATGCTTTCTCGCACTCTTCTGTCCAAGTGAATTGAGTTAAGAGGCCATACAAGGGTTTGGCGATTATGGCATACATGTGGATAAATCGACGATAATATCCACAATGTCCCATAAATGCTTGTACTTCCTTCGCATTCTTAGGTCTTGGTAGCTCTAATATGACCTTAATCTTGTCCTCATCCGTGGATATTCCATTTTTGGAGACTATGTGTCCTAGGATCTTTCCTTGTCTCACCATGAAGCCACATTTTTCTGGGTTTAGGCAAACTCGATACTGGCGGCATTTATTAAATATTTTTCTCAACTCGGGAATATGATCTTGTCTTTGATTCGAGTATGTACATAGGTCATCTACATACACTTCCATGCTCTTTTTCAAGAATTCCTTGAAGACATGACACATCAATCGTTGGAAAGTAGCAGGTGCATTAGTGAGTCCAAAAGGCATCACCTTGAAAGCATAGACTCCCCATTCGGTCGCGAACGCGGTCTTATGTTGATCCTCAGTAGCAATAGCTACTTGGTTGTATCTGGAGAATCCATCTAAGAAGCTATAGACTTCCATTCCTGCTACTCTTTCCAATAGATGGTCCATGATGGGTAATGGGTAGCTATCACGTATGGTGGCTGCATTGACTTTTTTCTAGTTAAAACACACCCTCAATTTTCCATTTTTCTTAGGCACAACTACTAATGGCGATACCCACTCGGTGTGTTCTATCTCGTATATGAATCCTGCTGTTAATAGTTTGTCTATTTCTTCCTTAATTTTAGCAGCATAGACCTCGTTATATGTATATGGGCGTTGTTTTGATGGTTTTGCATCTGCCATCATTGGTATCCTATGAGAACAAATCGAAGGTTCCACGCCCTTGAGATCCTTATATGTCCATGCGAACACATCTCGATATTCTTGGATCAGTTGTATGAGTTCCTCTTCCTCCTCTACTGATACATCTTTGCCTATGTATGTGCATCGTTCCTCTCCATCTTCCACTGTTACTATAATCTTTTTTGTTTGTTCTTTGTTGTCATACGCTTCTCCGTCTCTAGCCTCTCGTTTAGGCATTTGAATGGCTACCTTTCTCTCTTCCACTTCATATCTTTTGAAATGTTCAGGAACTTCAAAAAGATATGGGTCCGGTTCTGTCTTACTTATGTCGGTTTCTTGTTTTTGTGCTCTAGGAGCGGCTTCTATTGCTAAGATCTTTGTCGATTCCTGTTTCGCTTTGGTTCGAATGGTGTTTAGATAGCTCTCTTCTGAATCAAATTCGGGTTCCATTTCGATACTCTCATATTCCTCCTTCCACTCTTTTTCCAATATTTCCCCTTCTTCCACTTCTTGAAGGACAACCATATAAAGATTTATATCATAGCCTTCCTCGTCTATGCACTCGTTCATTGTCAAGACTTCCTCATTTACGCACACGTCTAAGGTTGCTAGGATTTCCATCCATCCATGCGGTTCAAAGGTCATCTGGAAAGATTTGAGGTATGTAACTTGGGTCCTCCATAGGTCTGTAGTTAGGATGTCCGATTGGCCACATCTGTCTTTTACTGTCCTCTTTCTGGGCTTCTTTGCACATCCATAACTGAGCGTCCTCGTGTATCCATGATTGATCACTTGATCCAGCACTGTGAATGGATAGGTAATCTTCCTCCTTGTGTATGGGATTCCATTGTAGTGGAGGGACATCTCTATAGGAAAAGGTGCGCAAGTTTATTTTAGTGGTATTTCCTTGATGTTGTAGGTACAATGAATCTCTTCCCCAATCTTGTACTACCCGCGTTTGTCTCATAAAGGGTCGTCCTAATATTATCTCGTAATTATTAGCCTTTTCGAATTTACAAATGGCTAATGTGTGTTCAAATTCAACCCCACAGGTAGTCAATTTGACTCTTTCCAGTATTCCTAAGGGTTTCTCCACATGACCGTCTGCTAATTGGAGTTTCATGTGTGTGGTTCATAAGGCAGGTTTTCCCCATTTCTCCCAAATCTCCTTGGTGACAATTCCTACCCCGGCTCCCGTGTCTAGGATAGCCTTGGTCATGTACCCATTGTAAGTGATAGGTAGACACGTATTACTTTCGTCTCCTTCACTAAACTCTCCCACTTTATCAACTGGAATTTGGATTCTAGTTGAGTTTCCTTTTCCCTTAACTTCTTCCTCTTCCTTTTCTTTCCCTAATTCCATTTGGCTTGCTATTTGCTTCCATAAATGCGGCTTAATTCGAAGTAGTTCTTCCATGGTCAGTTTGCATTGTACTTTTGTCTTCTTTAGTTCCGTTAGATTGTGTGAACTCTTTTCTGAGTTTTCTTTTCCTTTTCCATGTACTATGGGTGCTCGTATTATCATGGATTCCTTTTCGTATTCTCCCATGTAATTAGGCAATGTTGAAATGCTCTGGGTTTCTCCTCTATTTCTGTCGAGTCTTGATATTTCTTTGTATACTTCTTCTAGGTTGGGGTTGGGTTGATAGACTGACACGTCTATTTCCTCAAAGGGAGGCTTCGATACTCCATTTTTCTTCCATTGTTCTTATGTGATTCTATTCCATAACTCCTTGGGCCATTCTGCCTCCAAATCCGGTATGGTTGACACTGGTTCATCCTGGGTTCTAATTCGCTCACGCTTGTCATCCTTCCCTGTTGGAAGCAGCCAGAGGCACAGACGCCACGGAAGCATGTAAAGAAGGAGCAGGGAGCCAGGCGGATCAATTTTTCAAACAAATATATTTCTTATTAATTCTTCAAACATTCAACAGTGATTATTATCACTAATTGTAACATATGTATCATAGAAAACCCCATTTTGTAATCTATAGCTCCATTTTGTGCAAGCCGAGGAATCCTCGAGCTTGAGGAGCTTAGGTAGAATGCACGTACCAATTTTCGTTATTTTTAGACTTCGTTTACCTTCCAAATAGCATCTAGGACTTATTTTTTAACTAGGCCGGCCACTAGATGTGAAACCGGTCAAAACTAGTCTAGAAACTATAAAAAGAGCTAGAGAGCTCATTTTTGAAGTTGGTTCATTGTAGCTTGGTTGAGATTAGAGTTCTTGTGAGCTTGTAAGAGTATTCTTGAGTAATAGAGCTAATTTCCCACCTTCCATTGTGTCTTGCTTGTCTCTTCATTGTGTGTGTGTATGTGTGTGCACCTTTGTGCTTCTCACCTTCACTCTCACATCATCTCACGTTCACGATCTTCATATCACTCCTACCTCTCCCACGGATTGACATTAAGGAGGTGAAGCTTCTTAACGTGGTACTTACCATTGTGCTAGAGCAACACCAAATTTGGCGCCGTTGCCGGGGATCGAGTCTAGGACGAATGTGTGATGGTAAGAGTATAGCAAGAAGTGGCGTTGGAAGGTAAAAATTTCAGTTTTTGTTGTTGTTTTTACTTAGTTTTTAGTGTTTTTCACCTTTCCCATACTCCATCTTCATCATCGCATCATCATCTTCATCTCCAAAAAAATCAGAAAATTCACCATATCTCCCCATTCACCTCATTTCCCCTCATTTGTGCATGCGAGAGAGCGAGAGAGAGTTTTTGCACTTGTGTGTGCTTGCATTTTCTTGAGTTTTCTTGCAGGTACAGAGCTTCAGAGCATCAGGAGAGCTTCCAAAAGGTAAAACATGTACTTTCTGTCAGAAATTTCCGAGTGTGGCGGACCATCGCGATGGTCTGCAACTTTCGGATTTTGAAGTAGGCGACCACACCACGAGGTAGGCGATCCTTGCGCACACACGGCACCATAGTTGCATTTTAAAAATTTGTTGTTTGGTGGACCATCGCGATTGGCTCAGACCATCGCGATTGTGTCGCACCATCGCGATAGGCTCACGCCATCGCGACGGCTCGGCCGGACCATCGCGACGGTTCGCTTTTTCGGACCATCGCGACGGTTCACTTGAGCCATCGCGACGGTCCACTTCGGACCATCGCGATTGTTCAGCTGACCCCGCACCATCGCGATTGGCTCAGGCCATCGCCACGACAGTGCCACGTGTCCCTATAGACCATCGCGACGGTTCATTTTTTGGACCATCGCGACAGCCCAAAATCGAACCATCGCGATTGGCTCAAGCCATCGCATCGCGGACCATCGCGACGGTTCACTTCGAACCATCGCGATTGTTCCCCGTTGACCGTTGACCGCGCCATCGCGATTGTCCACTTGATCGGGCCATCGCGACGGTTCAACCTTACGCCATCGCGATTGTCCACCTTTGACCGTTGACCGCGCCATCGCGACGGTCCATTTCCACGCCATCGCGATCGTTCACTTCTAGCCATCGCGACGGTTCGACCTCACGCCATCGCGATCGTTCACTTCGGGCCATCACGACGGTTCACTTTTTCGGGCCATCGCGATTGTCCAAATCCCACGCCATCGCGACGGTTCGCTTGGACCATCGCGACGGTCCCAGACCATCGCGACGGTCCCAGACCATCGCGATTGTGCACCCCCATCGCCAATTTTGGACTCCAATTTTTGACCAATTTTGAGGGTATTTTTGAAAAATTTTTGGACCATTAGACTCATAGGAGACCCCTTATCTCATATTTGAAGGAAAACCCGATTGTCAGTTTTTACCCCCCAGGGCCTGAATGCGTATAACTTTTTCATCCGAAGTCCGTTTTTTGAGCTTAATAGCTCGTTAGAAAGCTCGCGACGAGTACTACGTGACCTCAACTATTTTTTTCATAAAGGATACATCTATTTTTGGATAAGCTAATTTGAGGTTCACCTAGTTTGGGACTAGGAAGTCAGGGGGCACACATTGAAAATTTGGGCAAAAAGGGAAGGGACTAAAAGGTGTATATACTCAAGTGTTTGATCATCTTGTGAATTGGTCTAATATTGGAATTTTCCAGGTCTAGCAAGGGCAAGCAAGCAAGGCAGTGAAGACAGCAGAGCTTGGGAAGCGCGGCTTCTTGGGCAACAGGGCATCAGAGCAACCAGAAAAGCCGACTCGAGGTTGGAAGATTACTCAACCCCCTCAGTCAATTCTTAGCTTAGGCTAAACGGTAGATGTGGATTAACGACGATAGGAACGCCTCAAGTTCAAGATACCTAATTCTTTCAAGTTTAAGACTACTAGCAAAGGTGCGTGTGACGAAAACCTAAAGGAAAGAACCTAAGTCTGACGGAACGAGAACTCAAAATTATAACGAAAAGTCGAATTCCTGACGCACAAATTAAGACAAGAATCTAGAGAAAAGTACAAAGAATCAAGAATTAATCACAAAGGACCATTGACGATCTAAGGGTGTAATTGAGAGTGCAAGGAAGGAAATTAATGAACCTTAGATCAGGCAAACACATAGGTAAGTCGGACAGAAGAAGCCTTAGATCATCAGAGGCTAGTGTAAGAACCACCGCTCAATCTTGGGCTCAGCAGTTGAATAGCAATTACCCCTACGAGAGCTCAGAGACTAGCGAATCAGAAATGGCATTTAGCGCAGACAGACCAGAAGGAGGGTCTCATGTAGCATACCTAGAAAAACCAGAAGGACCCTATAGAACGCAACTAGAGTTTCTCCGAACCAACCGATTAGGTGCTCGCATCTATGAGGATGGTTTGCGAAGGCAAGTGGTGCAACTGCACAACCCTGATCAACCCATTGGATTGGAAAGACCACTGGTGAAATTTGAGAGAGACGCTTACATAGACAAAGAAGGAACCATGTACGTCCTAAGTACGCAACCAAACGATACTAATGAGTTTGGCACAATCCAATTAGAGACGGAAATGAAATTGCAAGGAAAAGAACCGTTAGAAGAACCTAGAACACCGAGAGGGAAATCCGTATTAACAAGAATACTCAGCCCAGAATGGATCCCTCAAGATAACAGGAGTACCGAGTTGTTTGTAAATAAAGAGACAGATGAAGCCTTTTGGAGGTACAGAAAGGAACACCCTGGTGAGATAGGCATCATTACAATCTATGAATTCAAGGACCCAGATACACCTGGAAAGGTTGTATACCTGGATGAGACTTCAGAAAGAGTCTTCGTGGTGCCGGAGCGCGCTAAAAACACATACACATGGAGAGGTGAATTGATATTCCCTCCATCTAGAACGGACGTGAATACAAGTCAACAAGGGGCAAGAACATCCTCAGCCCATGGAAATCAAAGAGAAGGAAATAATGAGAGACCGGAAGTAAGCTTCACTCATCCCATAGGGAGAGATAGAACAACCACGAACACTAATAGAGTGGAGAGACAAAGAGATCATGGAATACCAGGTGGTAGAGATGATTTTCCTCTACCTAGACCACGTGAACACGCAAGAGTATTGAGACCCACACAGTTAGTAAAATCAATGAAGAATTACTTTGATGGGACAGGAGATCCCTATGACCATGTTGCAGAATTCAAGCAAGTACTAAGAGCAGAACAAGTCGAGGACATGTTCACGCAATACAATGCATTTGGACTAACGTTAAAGAATACAGCTTTAACTTGGTTCCAACCACTGCAACAAAGGCAATTTAG
Source organism: Ceratopteris richardii (assembly GCA_020310875.1). Taxonomy (NCBI): domain Eukaryota; kingdom Viridiplantae; phylum Streptophyta; class Polypodiopsida; order Polypodiales; family Pteridaceae; genus Ceratopteris; species Ceratopteris richardii. The sequence continues at coordinate 101,865,888 of CM035429.1, forward strand.
AGACATCCATCACTTTTTAGAGTCATTCATCACTGAATTCTCTAAAAGTGGGATTAGACATGACACGTCTTCGTTGATTCATAGCTTTAAACAGACCCCTCAGGAAACAGTAAGACTGGCAGGACGCAGATTCAGACAATATGTGGAACGATGTCCAATGCAAGAGCTACCCTCATAAGCTAAACAAGTATCACTGTTCCTGGATGGCTTGTTGAGCACTAAACTACGCTCTTATGTGTACCTAAAGGAACCCAGAACGCTAGAAGAGTGTGTAAGAATATGTATAGACATCGAGGATAACCTAGGAGAGGAATTAGAACTCTCAAAGGTCTATAAAGACTCAGATTGTTCTTCTCTAGCATCCACAAAATTTTCTAATTCGATAGAGGACCTAGCAGAAAAAGTGGCCCAAAAACTAGGAGTTTCTAGTAAACAGGTGCCCAAGCTACCAACTAATGTACGTTGTTACACTTGTGGTGGAAATCATTTGGCAAACATGTGTCCCAATGCACCACAACCTCAAGCCAACCCTAGTGGCCAATACTGTACAATTGAGAGGAGATATACAAATCATACGGCTCAGGACTGCCCATACAACAAACAAACCGTGAGACAGAACTACCCGCAAACATACCAGCAGCCAGGTAGGTATCAAGGCCCATACAATGCTCAGCCTTATTACTATAGGCCTCCTCAGAACTACCCATACCAGGCTCAACAGAGACCTCAACCCGTCTTAGCTCAGCAGCCACCCCCACCAGCGAATGTCATCTCAATCAAATACGCGGCTGCAGAAGAGAACCTAAGTAGGGCCTTAGTGCCTTCTTCACCCCTGATCACCGAAAGTGACCCGAACTCAAACAGTTTTGACTCTACTCATGTAACTAGTCCACCCGCTTATTACACGGAGTCACCAGAACATGTGGAGACATATCATTATGATAGTCCACCAATGGAACCTAGTTGGGAGCCAGATTATACTAATGTGATGTATGCAAACCCAAACCCACGGCCCCAATTGAGACAACAGAGACCACAGGGCCCTAGAGGACCATGCTTTAGGTGCCAAGGAGATCACTTCATTAAGGATTGTCCACATCCCCCAATAGCAAGGCAATCACAGTACTATAACATACAAGGCTTTTGTGCCGATTGTGGCAAAGAGCACATAATCAAAGATTGTCCTAAGAACCCAGTTAACACTTCAAATGTGACACCGATCAACGTGATAGGTATTGTAAACAACGCAGATGGATCCAACCCTACATACGTGCCTATCCAAGCTATAACCAGAGCCCAGGCGCTCTTACAAACCCAACAGCCTAATCAAGAGAAAGTAGCCGGAACTAGTGAAGTTGCAGAATCTAGTAGTAAAAAGACAAAATCTTGGAAAGATTCTAGGGAAAGAATCAAGAGAAAATGGAGTAAAAAGATAAGTGAGTTGGAAGGAAGTTTAAGGGAATCTAGAGCCAAAATACAAGAATTGGCTTCACAAGAATTAAATCAAGAAAACCCAGCTCAGAAATCAGGATCAGTCTTAGCGGAACCCATACCGGAAGATCTAGACATGATGTTTCGTGCATATCAGGCTAGAATAAAAGAGGGACCTCAAGTAACGGAAATGAGTAAAAACTACCCTCGAGCTGATCTAGAAATTGAGAGAACTAAACTTTGCATGAAGGTGGTAGAACTAGCACAAGCTTTGTTCGAAGCCTCTAGATATCTTAATTGGAATAACATGGCAAAACCAGAACTACACTTTCAAGGACTAATGGAGAGGCTAGAACACTTGATAGAAAGCAAAGAGAAAAAGGATCAGCATAGGAACCCTATTGTCCCAGAGACACAGGAAAGGAATGCACCATCCCTGTCTCAAGTACCCAATACAGAAAGTCAAGATAACCTATCCTCCATACATAGGTACTCACATGAATTTTTGAGAGAAATACAAGAAGAGAAATGGAGAAAAGAACAAGGAACTCATCCTCCTATTCAGGAAATAAACGACTTGCAGGAACAATTTCCCCAAGACATCCCCTCTATATATGATGATGTAGAGGTGGAGCAACTGAGTGAACCCACAAGATTTGAATCTAATTCTCTACAAGAATTACCTCAGTTCACAGGACCTTGGGAAGCCAAGTCTATTAGTATGAGAGCACCCACGATAATAGTGAGGAATGAAGGATCAGTGATCCCTAGGAACACGGAAGTGATCAAGAACACGAAAGTACAGTGTAATCTCACTCTGGAGGAATTGTTAAAGGTAAAACCAGAATTGTGGAAGCACGTAGCAAATCAATTCCCTGAGCTGCTACCACACCCTCTCAGATAGGATCACATAAGAAGGTACCAGAGATACCCGTGGAAAAGATTGGAGACGTAAGCGAAGGAGAGGAAGGTAACACATATCTTCCAATAACCCATCAGGGCTACACCACGAAAGCCATCTTAGATTCAGGAGCCGGAGTAGCCATAGCTACCACCGGTTTGTGGAAACGTTGGGGTAAGCCAGCCCTCAGACCCACCAGGATGAAGCTGCAAATGGCTGATGGACACATAGAAAAACCATTAGGCTTACTAGAAGGCATATCTCTCACCACTTGTGGTGTAGAATTTGAGCATACCTTTGCCATTTGTGACTTTGCGAAAAACCGTGCTTACGAGATGATATTGGGACGACCATTCATGCGTCAGTTGCAAATTGTACAAGATTGGGGAACTAATTCTTTGTACTTGCAACATTTAGGAGTGACTACTAAAGTCAATCTTAAAGACTATTCACACAGAGATGTACCCCCAATACAATGGAATCATCCATAAGATACCAGTAGAGACGGAATCCGTGCACTCATTAGAATCAGATCCTTCTTGGTTGCATGAGGATACCCATTTATGGATGTGTAAAGTAGCCAAACAAGAGGAAGAGCGGTTAGAAGCCAGGACCTTAGGTGCGGAACAACATCCACGAACCCTTCAAGATCCAGCCTACGCACCTGTAGTATTCCCAGACGAAGAGTTTGAACCCCATGGTTGGGCGGAAATACTAGCAACCATGGATGTAGCCATCAATGAAGAACAATGGACACCCCACTGTGACGAGGATGGCTATGACATTTCAGTTTTCACGATAGAGCCAATCATGAGCGATGCAATATTAGAGGAGTGTGAACCGAACACTGATGCATTCGAGGATGCAAGCGATTTTGATTTAGAATCAATTATCATGGACCCACCCTTTGCATCAGAGGAAGAATATTTCTACGAAGTAGAGACTCACACTCAGAGACACGAGGAAATTACGAATGAAGTGAGGTTAGCCACTGAAGTGACTACCAAGAGTGAAGGCAAGAAAAGAAAGAAGAAAGAAACCAGGACAGAAAAAGAAGAATCTTTGTTTGAAGTACCCGAGAACTTCAAGAAATATGAAATCGACGATAGAAGAATCATGGTACGAATGCCTAATAGAAAGGCGAATGATGGACAAGTATATGATAACCGAGAGAAAACCAAGAAAATAATAGTTGCCATAGAAGGAGAAGAAGAAAAATGTACATACATAGGGCATGATTTGACGACTGAAGAAGAAGAAGAGTTAGTTGCCCTATTGCGCGAATATAGAGATGTTTTTGCTTGGAGTTACAAAGATTTGAAAGGAGTAGATCCAGATATATGTTCTCATAGAATCCCTATGACTCCAGATGCAAAACCGACAAAACAGAAACCTTACACGTATAATGATAACTACGCTGCGAAGATTAAAGAGGAGATAGATCGCTTGATAGAAGCAGGATTCATTTACGAAATTGAGCATACCGAATGGGTATCCCCCATTGTGGTTGTGCCCAAGAAGAATGGAAAATTGCGTGTGTGTATTAACCTTAAAAAAGTTATTGCCGCAACGATTAGAGACAGTTATCCTCTTCCTATCACAGAACACCTATTGGAAAGAGTTGCGGGCAAGGAAGTGTACAGCTTTCTTGATGGATTTTCAGGCTATAATCAAGTAGCCATTGCTCCAGAGGACCAACACAAGACAACTTTTGCCACTGAATGGGGCATATTTGCATTTCGTGTGATGCCATTTGGCTTAACAAATGCACCCGCCACTTTCCAGCGACTCATGTGTCATGTTTTTAAGGAATTCTTACGCAAGAGCTTGGAAGTTTATGTCGATGACTTATGTGCTCATTCAAATGTAAGACAGACACATATCCCAGAGTTAAGAAAAATATTTGACAAATGTCGAGAATATCAGGTTTGTTTGAACCCAGAAAAATGCGTTTTCATGGTCAGACAAGGCAAAATTCTAGGACACATTGTGTCAAAAAATGGAATCTCTACGGACGAGGAAAAGGTGAAGGTAATTGCAGAATTACCAAGACCAACTAATGTGAAAGAGGTATAGGCATTTATGGGCCATTGCGGTTATTATAGGAGATTCATACACATGTATGCAATAATAGCTAAGCCTTTGTACTCTCTTTTAACCAACTTCGAATGGACAACTGAATGTGAAAATTCATTCAATGAACTTAAACGACGCTTGTGCTCAGCACCTATATTGACTACCCCAGATTGGAGTAAGCCATTCCATGTACATGTGGATGCATCCAATTATGCCATAGGATGTGTGTTAGCACAACCCACGAAGGAAGGTAACATAGATCTCCCCATAGCTTACGCTAGCAGACAACTGAACGCAGCAGAAAGAAATTACACCACGACGGAACGAGAAGGATTAGGGATGATCTACGCAGTAAAGAAGTTTAGGCATTACTTGTTGGCCAACAAATTCAAGTTCTTTACAGATCATCAAGCCCTATTATATTTAGTCAACAAACCATGTAACACAGGACGATTAATACGTTGGTTTCTATTACTCATGGAGTATGATTTTGAAGTAGTAGTCAGGAAAGGAAAGACACATCTTAGAGCTGACCACCTCTCAAGATTAACCTCAGGAGAAGCTCCTCAAGGAATAGCCGATGAATTACCAGATGCATACTTATTTAACCTTGAGATAGCACCAGAATGGGCTAAGCCGATAGTCCCTATTCTGACATACGGACCCAAGAATCCTAAGATAAAGATCAAAGAGGGAGAGATTACCAAGTCTCAGAGATATCAAATCATGGCAGGAAGCATATATAAACAAGATAATCAAAAGATTCTTGCTTGTTGTGTAGATGAATCAGAACATGCGAATTGGTTGCAATTAGCACACGTAGGTGCACTAAAGCAACATCATTCAAAACATCGAACATTACAGACTCTGCATAGATTAGGAGTATACTGGCCTACGATGGAAGCAGATGTCTACAGGTTGTGTAAAGAATGTCAGGTGTGTTGTGAAAGACCACCAGTAGAGCATGCGACATTATATCACGTGTCCCTCACACCAGACTGGAGTGAACCATTAGTGACATACTTGAGGACGAACACATTCCCTCAAGGAATGACCTTAGCTCGACAACGCAGTCTAGAGCAGGAAGCTCAAGACTATTCACTTATTGGCGATAATTTATACAAAAGAGGACGTGATGGATATCTAAGACAGTGCGTTCATGAAAGCGATTATCTGAGCATACTAGAGACTGCACACCTATGTGTTGCAGGAGGTCATTTTGGACCCGATAGGATAGTCAAAGCCATCCTCTTTGCAGGATTATGGTGGCCCACTCTTCACATGGATGCACATACCTATGTAAAGAGATGTGACGTGTGCCAAAGAACTCAGTTTCCTACTCGCAGAGATGAAATGCCATTGAAACCCATGATGGGCGGACGTGCATTCTCTAAGTGGGGTATAGACTTTGTAGGACCCATTAACCCCCCTGCAAAAGGTACACATGCGGAATACATTATTGTTGCCACAGATTATCTTACGAAATGGGTAGAGGCAAAAGCCACAAAAAAGAATGATGCTCACACAACTGCAAAATTCTTATTTGAAAATGTCTTTACAAGATATGGACTGCCTATAGAGTTAGTGAGCGATCGAGGCACTCACTTTCTAAACCAAGTCATTGAATATCTGTTGCAGGATTTTATGGTGATTCACAAGAAATCTACACCATATCACCCTCAGGCCAATGGTCAGGCTGAAAGCACTAACAAAATACTATGCACCGTACTGACGAAACTCGTGAACAATAAACGTTCAGATTGGGACAAATAGCTACACCACGCTGTTTGGGCATATCGAGTGGCCTACAAGACCATACTCAATGCAACTCCCTTTCAGATGGTTTTTGGTCAGAATGCAGTGCTTCCTTTGGACTTCTTGATACCGACCCTTAAGGTTGCACAAGAACATCTGTGGACCGGCCATGAATTATCAGCCAGAATAATGGACTTGGAACGACTAGGAGAAACAAGGCTGAAAGCAGCAGCAGGAATATACGCAGCGAAGAAGCGACAAAAAGCATATTTTGATGCACATGTGAAGGATAAAGGCCTAAAAGAAGGAGATTTAGTTCTAGTATATACACTGAAACAGCACGCACGGAAGTTAGAAAAGCGAGGTTATGGACCTATGATCATTAACAGACTTTCGACTAGTGGAGCGGTACAGTTAGCCACCTTAGAAGGAGATATAATGCCTAATTACATTAGTGGCTGTAGAGTCAAGCTATATCAGGAACATCTTACTGAGGATATGCTTAGACGACTCACGTTGGCAAAGAAGCGTAAGGAGGAAGAAAATAGAATACGAGCGGAAGCTCAGGCAAAAGCCATAGAACGCATTAAGCGCATGAAGCTAAGAAGACAAGGACTAGGGAGAGAACATTATAACCATCTGGAAACATCACCCAGATATCCCATGGCCATGTGTCAAGTAAAGTCAACCACTCATCCTACCATAGTGGACAGGAGACCATTCATTACAGTTAGGCTAGAGCACGGCAACCCTTGCCAAGAACTCAGGGCTTTAATTGACTCAGGTGCTGCGACTAGTGCGATTAGATGGTCCCACTATAAAGATTCAGGAATAGAAATGCGGCCAATTGAGGCATACCTCATAGGCCTAGGAGGCATGGAAACCCCTTGCATGGGTGAGGTGGACCTTCCTATCCTCATAAAGGATGTGACCATGACGGCAAAGCTACTAGTGTGCCATGATGACGACCTGATAGAACCCCTAATCCTTGGCCAAGATTGGCTATACGATCACTCAGTGGACCTAAATCTTAGACAAGGCTCCTTACAGATTGGAACCTTAGAGCAGAAGCGAGTGATACCGCTTGACTTCCCTAATGGCATTCCGCCTGACGGTTGTGACCCTAGACCCTATGAAACGCATGCGACGGAAGACCGGAAGATCTTTGATCAGCTCAGTCACGTTACGTCCACACCAACCCACTCGGGCTTGGCTATGGACAAATGTCAATCAGAAGGACGACAGGAGATCTTCCCTGGGACTTCCTGCAAACTAGAAGAGACAGTTACCCAACCACAAGGGCAGATGGACACAATCAGCGGTCAGGTGGGTTGCATCAGCGGCCAAATGAGCACGACACCTTGCGGTGCTCATCCTTCCAAACTTGTTGCGGACTGGCCTAGATTAAAGTCAAATAAGGCATCACTTCCTAATGGGCAGGTCACGCAAGTGTTGGATCTCCCTTCTTTTCCAAAGCAGAGTGTCCATCCGACCTCTCAACCTCAACAACAACAGAGTCAACCACGACGAAGGAACCCAGACCGACGGCAGTATCAGAGGAGACAACAAGGAAAGCAGTTTACGCCACCCAAAGGAAGCGGCACCAGACTAATATGGGTGCCAAAAGGACAAAAAGCACCGAAGAACTCCAACCAAGCAGAGATCGACAAGAAAAAGGCAGGGCAGAAACAGAATCAGAATCAGTATCCACCATCCCCTCGACCTTCTTCTACAGGTCCGAGCATCCGACAAATGTGGATCGCCAAGAAGTACCTTACCCATAGACCCACGCCCACGCAGATTTGGGTACCCAAACCATGTATCATAGCTCAACCCATAAGCCATGTAATATATAACCCCCACAACTCATTTCATCCCTCGATACCACCACACTCGACACCACCCTTTGCCCCTCAGCAGAAACCCACCACCCACTCCAAGATCCTTAGGAAATGGATACCGAAGCGTGTCCAACCGTCTTCCCCTAATCCTTTGATTAACTACCCCCCGACTAACATGCAACCTTGTACTAAATTACTAACCTTTAAACCTTGTAATAATTCACCCACCATCATCACACATCACTCATAATTTCATCTCACCAAGAAATGTATGCATGATCTGAAATACGTAGGTGTCTAGAGACCTGCACTAGTGCTGCAAGAAACATTGCATCCATCACATCACAGCACTTGGCTACACGGGTTACGCATCAGTTATGGAAAGGGATTGCGGTCTCACTTTAATGGGATCATAATTAATTTCCATGCTAATGTGTTAATCTTTTGTAGCAGATCTTTCTCACTAGTGCACCAATCACCATGCAAACCGACGAAGGAACATCAGGAGCAGGCCCCAGTGTAGCGGCAGTACCACTCAACGTGCTACGAGCAGAAGCCCACCCGACTACTCCACCGCCGGAATTTCAGGGATTTCCAGGACCCATGCCTATCGACAACCCACCCATGGGCTACACCGAAAAGATACACAGGAACTCTCATTGGTTTCAGGGCCTTGCAGGACCCCTTGCGGACGCGGACTTTATATTTGAATCCTCTTTGACATTTGATGACCGCACGTGGGGAAAATACCAGTTTTTCTCCAGAGAGTTCGAAGCCCTACAGAGCACCCAGGATTTAACTCATGTTTGGGCCAGAGCAGGCTTCACAGAGTATTTCAGTGATCCTCTGCCCAAACCGGATTTTTACAGGTGCTATTACTTAATCACTACCCTACTGGCCTCAGAGAATAAGGACATCCCAGGGACCTTCATATTGCCTACTCTAGTGGATGATCCACCTTACAAAAGGTTTTACCTATCTAAGGATTTAATCAGAGCGGCCATCAAGATTCATGGAACCCACACACCCACAGATCGAGAAAGATTAATTCCAGATCCTATGAAACGTGGGGACGTCACTAAGTGGGAGGAGATTTCGGCAATTACACCTGAGCTGTCAAAGCCACTAAGGATATGCATGCAACATTTCGCATTCCCAGCTCAGGACAGATTTACCATGCCCCATAAACGAATCTGGTTCGGATTGTATTTGGCATGCACGGGACCTCAAACTGTTGATCTGGCAAGCTGGATCATAGATCAAATGTATCTAGCACAGCACAGATGGGAGCGCAAGAAGGTGCTTAATGGATGTTGTGCGCTGACCAGAATTGTTTATATGTGCTTAGCTTATGACTTGCCCATCGAGCGTGCATTAACAGGAGAAGAGTTGAAGGCATTCAAAGGAACGGCTAAGAAAGCCAGAAAGACTAGTAGAACACGGGCAGGTAAGCGCATGAGAGGCACCATTCCTTGCCTTCAAGTGCCAGAGTCGCCATCACCACAACCCTCTCCAGAGCGACCACAGACAGAAGCGGCTCCCACAGTACAACCTATTCGAATAAGGTTGTCCAGACCAGTGGTTCCGGAGGCCACCACTAGTATCGCTGCACCTCAGGCAGCTGCCACCTCAGAACCCACCACCACAACAGCAGAAGCTCCCACCACTATTGGTGCGGATGCGTTTTCTTTCCCGATACCACATATGGAGGCCGACCCAATAAACACGACATTTGATTTTGAGATGCCTGATGCATTCTCAAACGAATTCCAGTATTCAGAAGCACAACTGTTCTCCCAGGAATATGAACGCCCCAGCTACCCTACCACACCACGAGATCTACCACAGGGACAAGCTGTGTCGAGCTCTGAAGAAGAAAGAACCGAAACAGAAGACGAGGAAGGCGACGATGAAGCCAGCCAGGGCTCACAAGACGGACAGACAGATGGCCAAGGCCAACAAACTGACGCGCACGTCGACACCAGCACATATGAAGAAGAGACTTTCGAAGCCGCAGCGTACACGCTGGCCATAAAGAAATTATATCGCACCATGGAGAAAGTCTGGGCACGGAAGAAGTTAACTGAAGAGGAGAGCCAGGCATTAATTGAACAGGAACTCGTCTCCGGAGGATTCGAAGACGCATACATCAGAGGGTTCAGAGAGTTAGTCAAATCAGTAGGCTCCCATGAAGCACTCAGGTTTTTACAAAGAAAGCAACTACCACAGTTTGACCCCCGCCGAGTGCGACTACTTTCAAAACCCGGGGAGTATATTCGCGTACCAACAGGAGCTCAGTCTTCAGCACAAGCAAGGGAGGCACGCCTCGTCCCCGAAAGTTCATTGACCGCAGAACCCATCCTTGTAGATTCCCCACCCCGTACTACCGTTGTACATGCCACTACTATCCTCGAAATAACATCCACCCCCTCTACTCCTCTCTCACCTCATCTTTCACCAACCCATCCTGTATCCCCCGCACACCCACCTACTTCCCCCACATCCACACCAGTACAAGGCAACATAGCCACAACCTTTACCCCGCCCATTCAGACCACCATGCCCACACCCAGCCCTTCGCATCTACATGTTAACCCCTTCACCCCTTCCTCCTTCCCAGCGTTTCCCCCACCTCTAAGACCCCCATTCCCCTTTCTAACCCCACTAACCTTCTCACCAGTCTCACCTCCCCAACCCACCATAACCCCTATTTCCCCTTTTCACCAAGCTGCTTCAGCCATTCCCCCTGTAAATTATTCTACATTTGTAAATCCCGTATTCACACCTACACAACCACCCACAATCACACCACTTTTCACAGTCACAACACTAAACACGTCCAGTGACATGGACATCTCACCACCCACGGCACCACCACTCACTTCACTCCCGGCACAAACATTTTTAGACACATCACAATTTTCCACGATCACCACTGCATCCACCGTCCCAAACCCATTTCCCATTCCCGCTGCATCTACTCCCACTGCATCATCATTTAGCACTTCACTACTACTATCGCCCACCATAGACACCGCATTTCAACACATGTTCACATGCATGACACAAGTCCGCGATGAGTTTGCATCACTCGGCACCAACTATCAACAGCTGCAGAGAACGACGAATGAACTACAAACGCAGCTTAATTCATTATCAATTGAGAATGCCTCACTGAACAGCCGATACCAAGATTTACGAGAGGCCTATCACAAATTAGAACTAGAAAGTGAGGAGAAAACAAAAGAAGCCACTGCGGATTTGGACAATCTACTTCGCGCCCAAACGACGCTCACTAGAAATATGGGCTTACTAAGAAGACACTTAGCCGCAGCTAAAGAGGAGAACCAGAGACTCCAAGAGCAGAATAGAGAGAACTTGGAAGCGGCACTGGACCACCCTGAACAACCACTAAGTCCGAGCAAATTCAAAGCTATCCCATCTGAATCGATGAGGATGTTGCTAGATGATCATGTGCGATTGCTCGAGGACTATGATCGTATGAACGAAGAGCATCAAAAGTTAAAGGAAGATCACAAGCTGCTACAGCTCAGAGAACCGGCAACACAACAAGTACACGTAGCAGCAGAATTACCAGCACCTGCGAACCCTGCCCCTGAAATTTTAGAGGAACTCAACGCACTTCGGGCCCAGGTAACAAATCTTGAATCTAGAATTGCAGTCTATGAAGCACCACCAAGGCCAGACTCCCCACCTGAGCTACCAGCTGAGGAAGAAACCGTCACTATCCCGGTGGAGGAGACATTTGAAGAGGCATATGAGCCGATTCCCATCCCAGGCGGACGTGTCACGGCCGAAGGCTAGATGACCTATGAATTACCTACTCCCGCGTGGATGAAGACAGTTGAAGAACTCGGAACGACACACTCGGCCAGAGTAGAGGCACAGCTACATGCCATGGCCATGATTGAAGAGAAAATTCTACAGTCACCATTCTTTGCTCATCTGGCCCCGCGACGATACATATCTGGGCATGAGCTCCAATATAAACCGTACTTCATGTTAATGGCCGAATACCAGTTAGCCATAGAGAAAGAAACAGGCATGAAACCAACGCATGCAACTCAATTCGAGCCGGAGGACTTGCCACCAAGTGCACAGAGAGGTGAAATCCATCAACCAGACTGGCGCAGAGATTTATTGCAAAACTATCCTGAGATGATGAGCACATGGGTGAAAGCGCCGCTGCACTTAAAATTTAACCCATGCTGGGGACCAGTCCCACGACGCCGCTCTTGGACTGCATTCGCTATTAAGGTACAGAACAATAAGCAGTGCCAAGACTGGCTGAATTATCCCTATTTCAAGCCACCAATCGAGTTACCCACAGTAGGCTACATGATGGCGACGATCCGCCACTGGCTCCCTAGGTTAAAGCATATGAATGATATTGCCGCGCACATGACTGTCAAAATCTTTGACATGATGCAAATGATCTTTAAAGTCTTCCGACGCGTCAAGGCTCCCCATGTAAACACCCCGGGCTTTGAGCATGGCAACTTTGATTTAGTCTATGATATGAGCACAACGCCATCGCTACGGGTGTGTTATGCCTCGCACTGCAGGATCAAATACCTACCGGCATGTTACAAGCAGACATTCGAAGAAATGTTCACCACCGGCTTTTGGGAGTACCATTCAGAGGTATTTATAAGCAGGCCCACACACTTATTGCAATTATTCGCCTGTGAACGAATGGTGTACTCCACACATTATCAGCTCCCACCACCAGATGAGCCGCAACCTATCGACTGGGAGAAACTCGAGGCTGATCTAGCCCGAGGCATTCGTATATCAGAGCACACCCTCGCTCAAGACCTCCTACAGAACTACATCCGGCAGACCTCACAACAAGGTTCTGTCAGGGACGACAGAAGCGAGAGGGAGGGGGGTGTTGGAAGCAGCCAGAGGCACAGACGCCACGGAAGCATGTAAAGAAGGAGCAGGGAGCCAGGCGGATCAATTTTTCAAACAAATATATTTCTTATTAATTCTTCAAACATTCAACAGTGATTATTATCACTAATTGTAACATATGTATCATAGAAAACCCCATTTTGTAATCTATAGCTCCATTTTGTGCAAGCCGAGGAATCCTCGAGCTTGAGGAGCTTAGGTAGAATGCACGTACCAATTTTCGTTATTTTTAGACTTCGTTTACCCTTCCAAATAGCATCTAGGACTTATTTTTTAACTAGGCCGGCCACTAGATGTGAAACCGGTCAAAACTAGTCTAGAAACTATAAAAAGAGCTAGAGAGCTCATTTTTGAAGTTGGTTCATTGTAGCTTGGTTGAGATTAGAGTTCTTGTGAGCTTGTAAGAGTATTCTTGAGTAATAGAGTTAATTTCCCACCTTCCATTGTGTCTTGCTTGTCTCTTCATTGTGTGTGTGTATGTGTGTGCACCTTTGTGCTTCTCACCTTCACTCTCACATCATCTCACGTTCACGATCTTCATATCACTCCTACCTCTCCCACGGATTGACATTAAGGAGGTGAAGCTTCTTAACGTGGTACTTACCATTGTGCTAGAGCAACATTCCCTCTAAGTTCTTTATCCAAGGCCCCAACATGTTCTTTATATTGATCATCTGGTATTTTCGTCTCTGGTAGGGCAGGAATAGTCTTTTCTAGGGTAGCTTGTGCAACCTCTATAAGCTTTCGACATATTGCAAGCCTCTCTCGTTCTAATTCCCCTTGTGGGTAAAGTCTTTCATGTTGCTCTACATTCGGTCCAGTCTTAATTCTAGCTTGGTAGGCCTTCAGCCACATGTCTAGATCGTCGGATTTTGGGTCAGCTAAAATGGATTCCGGTTTCTCTATTTCTTGAATAGGTGGAATGGGTACTCCCTTTTGAATTTCCTATTTTTCTTGTTCTTTCATACTTCTGGTTTGTTTCTTATTATCTTGACTTTTGTTTTTCATCCATTTGTCTTTGAGTTTTTCTCTTCTTTCCTTCCATTTCTGTGCTTTAATGTTTTGGGTGTTCTCACGTGGGTCCTTCGAATCTTCCATCATTCGGTTTTTGAGACTTTCCTTCCTAGCGTCTTCTTGTCCCCGATCTGGTTGGTTTCCTTTTCGCTCTTTCATTTGAGCTCGCGTGATGGCCTTTAAAGCCACGGTGTATTCCTTATCACTTCTAGATCCTTCTATTACTTCAATTACGTTGATTGGTTGTGTATCTTGGACTTTGGTTGGATTCTTAGGACAATCCCTGAAAAGATGTTCCTTTCTGCAATCATTGCAATATCCTTCCCAAGTCCTAGGGGGTGGTGGATTGTAAGGTCGAGGGCACTCTCTAATAAAATGGTCTCCTCCGCATCTATAACACAGTCCTCGTGGCACAGGTGGTCTAATGGTTGGTCTCATGGGTGGTTGTGCTTTAGGTGCAGTATACATCAAAGTTGCTACCTCCGTTCCATAAGCCTGATCATAACCATCATATCCGGAGTAAGCCGAATCATACGCCGATTCATACTCTAACATGTTGGCTTCATAGGGATAATAATCTCCAGAGGTTAGCTCATATCCAGGGTTTGCTGATTCTACAGTGATCATCGTCGACGCAGGCACTATGGCTCTTTCTAAATTTTCTTCTGGCTGAGCATACTTCATAGGTACCCCTTGTTGAGGTCGTGACAGTTGTGGTCCTAACACTGGTTGGGGTGGTGGATATGGTGCTTGTTCATAAGGTTTCGATGCTCCTACTGGTGTTGGATAGGGGTTGTATCTGGGCATCTCTCTGCCTAGCTCTCTAGGTGGATACCCGTATGGTCGATACTGTGGTGGTTGTAAGGGGCGTGACTGCCTATTGAATGGACAGTTCTCTGTAGTGTGGTTGGTGTATTTTTGTTCTATGTGGCAGTACAGGGCAGTCCCTTGTTGGAGCGGTCTGTTGTAAGGATATGTCGGATGTGCGCCAGTCCCTCCTCGCACACACATGTGTGTGGGGTGATCTCCTCCACATAGGCTACACCTTCGCAACATTGGCACTCTTAGGGCTGGGTGTTGGTAAGTTCTTTGCCCCTGGACTCCTAGTTTCTTTGCTAATAACTCCGCTAGTTCTTCCATATTACTGGAGTTGGATGTAATGGTACTCCGAGAGTCTTCTGATTTAGTGGGGCTAGGCATGCTCTTGAGGTCCTCAGCTAGATTGTCTTCTAAATCAATGCATTCCTGAAGACACTCACTTAGGGTTTGTAGCCTCTTCACGTAAACTAGTGTTCTTAGGGTTCCGTTTGTGAGTCCGTCCAAAAATAATGAAATCATTTTTTGCTGAGTGGGTCTCTCAGCAACTGGGCATCTATCCACATAATGATTGAATCTTCGGGCAGATGTCTTCACTGTTTCATTAGGGTTTTGTTTAAAACTATGGATTAAAGACGCAGAATTGTGTTTAATTCCTCTCTTAGTGAATTCCCCAATGAATTCTTGAAAAAATTGCTCCATGTTTCCAAACTGATTAGGATCTAATGGCTGGAACCAAGTCAGAGCCGTTCCTGTGAAGGTGAGTCCAAAAGACTCATACTGCACAAAGAAGTCGTCTAGTTGTTCTTCCCTTAGTACTTGTTTAAATTCGGCAATGTGATCATAGGGTTCTCCTAATCTGTCGTAATGATTTCTTACACACTTGTCCACTTGGATAGGTCTCAGTCTTCTCATTGGTTCTGGCGGTCTAGGCATTACAGGAAAGACCGGGACAGCTGGTCTAACCGGAGGTATTCCAGGTTGCCCTCCTACTGGTGGTCGTGGTCTTACTGGTGGTCGTGGTCTTACTGGTGGTCGGTACTGATTCCCTACTCTTGGGTGGGCCTGATTGTTTGTTTGCACTCCTGAAGTCGCAAATTGTACATGAGTATAGTTTGGAACACTCCGTTGGCTAGTTTGTCCTAATGTGGTGTGTTTTGTCTCTTGTTGATTTCCAAAAGGGTTTTGCAAGGTAGTTGCCTGATCTCTCTGGGGAAATACAGGCAAACCCATGTATTTCAGATGAGCTCTGTCCAAAGCACTAACCAACCAATATCTTCTCTGATTTTTGTCTAGGTATGTGATTCTAGTTTCGTCTTCTGGATCCTTCAGTTCATAAAATGTCATAGGGCTTTCTTCTCTTCCTGGAGCCGGTAAGTCTGTTTGAAGTAATACATCTGATCCATGGATCATATAGACTTCCAATAGGTAGTCATCTTGAGGTATCTGATCTCCTCTCAAGATTCGTGTTACTTGGGATCTACCTTTAGGGGTCGTCACTAGTTCCTCATGGTTGGTTCTTCCTGGGTTTTCTTGTTCCACTAACTCTCCCCTTTCATTGACCATCTCTGGAAATTCCATCACTATGTATATATGACCTATCTTGTCCATATATGCTCCTCCTTTGTACTTAACAACAAGTCTAGGCACAATCGTGGCGTCCATGGAAGTTACCATTCTAGCCACATATCTGTTTAAGCCATACAGGTAGATAGGGATCTCCTGGGCATTAGTAGAAACATACTGTAAGGAAGTGCGGTAATCTCCCTCTACAGTAGTCATGAAATTTCTACTTGGAGCGGGACCCTGCATGTCTTCGGAAGCCATGGGTATCTCCTCCTCTGATTCACTAGAGGTATCTGAATAGACAGAGTGGTGACTGACCTGGGCAGCACTTCCCACAGAAGATATGACACTTCTTCGGCTACTTAACACTCTCCCAGACCTCAAGTTCATTCACCCTCCCGAGGCTCTCTAAGTCTCTAAGACTCTCCTTGAGTGGCTCTTCCAATGTCTCAAGGTTGCCCTACAAAATGCTACAAAAAGCTCTGGACGATACCACTTCTAGGCGATACTGCACCACACGACACTGCACTAGACGATACCAAACTGGCCACGATACGATATGAGAAACCTAGACGATACGATACTTGTAGCATCAGACGATATGATATTGCACGTGGGCACGATACGATACTTAACGCTTGGCCAATACGATACTTGGATCCTGGCCGATACGATACTTAATGCACCCGACAATACGATACTGAAAAAATTCAATGATACGATACCCGAGTTTCCCACGATACGATACCAAGATCAGGGATGATACGATACCAACGGTCCTCGCGATACGATACCTGAGAACCGAGGTGATACGATACTGCTCCCCTTACACGATACAATACCAATGCAAGTGGCTGTACGATATTACCAGCTTGCACGATACGATATCAGAATGAAGGGACGATACGATACTTGGTATGGTGTCGCGATACTGAACGAAGACCTGGCACGATACGATACTTCAGGGGTTGGCGATACGATACCAAAATCTGGGATGATACGATACCAAACGATCCTCACGATACGACACTAAAAATCCAGACGATACGATACCACTTGCAAAGGGCCGATACGATACCAACTTGGTATCGCGATATGACTCCTGACAATGAGACGATACGATACTAGGGTGGGGCGCGATACTATACCAATGCAAGTGGCGATACGATACCACCAACTTGCACGATACGATACAGTTATGGTATCGCGATACTAGGTGGGACAACAGACGATACGATACCACAGGTGGCACACGATACGATACCTCGGGGGTAAAGTGAGATCGCGATACCAACTTGGCGATACGATACCAAAAGTGGTATCGCGATACCAAGATTGGTAACCGACAATACGATACTTCGGCGAGTATCGCGATACAAGGGAATTTTCGGTATCGCGATACCAAAAACTCAACCGATCATGATACTCAAGCCAAAATACCTCCAAAATTCAAATTTTTTGCACCCCCTTTCTCTTCTCTCACCCCTCTTCACTCCTAACACACTGTCTCTTTCAAGAAAGTTCAAAAAACAAATTGTTCCCCCCCCCTGCAATACCAAATGCGCACTGAATCACGTGTTGGTGCACTTTTAGTGTGTTTTTTACAAGGAATTCTTGTTGAAACTTACCTCTGTGGTGTCCTGATTGCAACTTGAGCTCAATACCTAGCCTTGTCAGCCTGTAGCGCGCGATACCACACTCACGATACCGATCGCTGCTCGCACACGATACCAAAATGTAGGGAAGTATCAAATGAGTTCAAATTTTTCGGTTTTTATACTTTTTGTGATAGAAATTGAACTTCACTAATTTTGGCAAAATTTTTTTGGGTTTTTTGTGATTTTGGCCTACTCCTACTTCACTTCTCTTCTCCTCTCCTCTCCTTCTGACCTAACCCTAACTCCTCCTTCTCTCCCTTCCTACTAACCCTAAACCTAAAAACTCAATACACACACCTCCGGGATGTGAAGTAACAAGTGCTGAAGTGAGTGACTACTTGCCACGGAATGAGTTCACTTCTACAAGTACGATTCCATCACACTCAATCTATAACCATCACGAAGGCACCTTGGTTGAGTGTTCCCCGGCAACGGTGCCAAAAACGTGTGTACTCAAGTCAAGCAGACTCAAGGACTTGTGCCAAAGAGACTAAACCTCATTTGCAACACAAGTGCATATAGTGGGAAATTGACACACGCTTATATGTCAATCCGATCAAACGACCTAACCAAGTGTATGAAGACATGTGCACACATGATGGAAAATGAAGTGGTTCAGTTGATATGCATGAGAAAATACTAATCCACCTCTCAAACTCACTGAAAGACTGAAAGTGTCTGCCGCGATACCATTTACAGCAGTTTTCAGTAAATCAAGGATGTCTCTCAGCTCCAAGCTCCGAATATAGTCAATAGAGTACTCATTTCGAAGCTCTCAACGAGACGCATCTATTGGAAGTAGTTTCACTCGATTCTGACAACCTTGCTTCAAGCTATGACCAAAATAGTGAATGGCAGGAAGCACCCACACTCACGCCACAACTCCTACAAGTTCACATACACACTACAGTAGCTCAAAAACAGCAGGGAGGGGTAGATAACAGTCCTACACACACATTCCAAGCAGTACACACACATGCAAGATCAAAGAGGAGATGGAAATCTGCAGGAAAGAGGCAAATTCGAGATTCAATAGCTCCTTCTTCACAATGGCAAAAAAATATCTACAAAGAGTCACAAGGTGACTTATATACATGTGCCCTAAGTTTGGTCCTTTCACAAAAGAGACCGGAACTTTATTCCAAAAAGGTGAATTTCGTACTAATTTACAAGGGATATTTTACAACAAGTTGGGATTATGCAACTAGAGGACTCCTCTAGTGCATTTACATGGCTTTGAGGGAATTCTCTAAGACCTCGAAAAAGAAAAATTATGCCTATTAATTTGAAAATTTTGGGGCTCTTCTCTTGTGCTTCTTTACTCTGCAACAACAGAGATCAATCCACGGAAGGAAGTAAGCCCAAAGTTTTGCAGAAAGCTTCAAACTTCTCGCTAGGTAGAGCCTTTGTGAAAAGGTATGCAATCTTATCTTGTGTGGGCACTGTTGGGCTTTTATGAAGCCGCAAAGAAGGTGTTTTTCCACCACTAAATCACTTAGATGTCTATTTTTGAGGAATCTTTACTTGCCCTAGGCTCGCAGACATGTGCCAATACCCTCGTTTTCGATCTCCTATTACCAACTTCTTTAGCATCCGAGATCTCTATTCCTTCCCCTTCAACTACCCGCAACCACATACACATTCACCACTTCACATATGTACACACCAACATGCTTATGCACTTTCATGCACTCTTCTTCTTCCACACACCTCGCAACCCTAAACACCCCTCACACTCGCTCTCTTTCCCTCGGCCACTTTCTTACTCAACCCTCCTTCCCCTTCTCTTACTTCCTTATGTGTCCCCTTGCGCTCAGCCTACTTCTCCTTTAGCCCTTCAACTCCTCTTCCTCTTACCTCTATTCCTATCCTTTCCTGCATCTGCCCTCAGCCCCTTCCTCTCCGTATGATCAAGGCACTTTCAAGGTTGCCCTCTCATTTCTTTTACTCTATGGTTAGAACATACACACCCAAAACCCATAAGGAGGTTCACATGTGAACGAGGTTATGCATTCTTGAGAAGTATATACCAAAACTGTATGTTGTAACTCAAATCCGTCATCAAATGGAAACTCAGCTTTAAGCTCGTGATAATCAACCACAGCTCCTTGTAGTGGATCAAATACATTGCACATATAATGCTTCCAATACTTATGACATTCTTACCCACTTTATTGGGGCAAGATGGCGAAGTCCAAATTAAAACGAATACGTGCTCACATGCATGTCGTATAGTACATACATATCATGCAATTGTCAATGCAAAGAGTTCTCCAAACTAAGTACAAATAAATCTTGAATATGGACATTGTGCACTTGGTAGAACGTTGTCACAAATCAATTATTTCTTGTCAATACATCAAAACTTTACAGTCGTGTATAAGGATTGATGCTGACATTAAGCTAAGTATGGATATTCCAAAATCATCAAGCTTGCAAGGAAAACGCATGCATCACATACGTGCTGAGGAGTAATTTATATATGAAACATGCATATTGCCACAAACAACCAAAGTCATTCTAAAAACTGTTTTAATCACAAAGGACAATGGTGCAGAAACATTATATATCAATTCATGAGTTCGTTAAATCACAAAGCGTTAGTTCTGTTAGATCACCAAACTTTTGACCGATATTTTATCTGTTGTAGGATTCGGTAAGCATGTTTTTCACAGGTCAAATTTACTACCTTTGCATGAAAATCTCAAGGAATGTAATGATCTTTAAAAGCCTTAGAATACCTGGGCAAGCTTTCCCTCACGATTGGCCACATTATAATGTTGCACACAAAAGCGTTAAATGTCCTCCAGCTTGCTGACCATAACTTTGTGATGTTCTTTGTTCTGCAGAAAACATCTTCAAGCAGCACTGAACTGGCCTTGACACTACATATTAGAACATAAGTTTTGGAGGTGCCAGTTCGTTTTTTGGAGGGAGTGACATGCTGCAACACATTGCACGATCCTTTCTTTTTTGGCACAACCTCGATATCATTGAACAAGCACATTCTGGTCTTTTTGTATTGTCATAGTTGCCAACTCATGCCTTTACATAAAACAGGCATGTCGAATCCTCTATCTATCACCTTGTGTAGGCATTGAACGCAAGTCCTATTGTCTTCATTCCCTCCGTAGGATTCAGCCATCAAATTCTCATATTTCCCTGTGCCAATGCGTATAAATGTCCAGTCTAAATCAGGTAGTTCCTGAGAACATGCTCTCATCCACTATGTACATCTACTCCCCTTCCACTTCAAATATCCCCCTCTGGATCTATGAGAACGTCAATTCAGTTCAGTCCATGAAGCTCGGCCATTCGCAACCTCGATTCATCAACACCTCTAAACACCCTGTTCAGACAGTACTCCACTATAGCTCCATTCTTTCTTTGACTTTGTGTCTCTGTTGTCAGATAATAAGACCAAAATAGCCCCCGATACCCCTTCTGTCCATGCTCACATGCACAGATACAAAAAAGCCTGATAGAAATCCCCCGCCCTCGACATGCAAGCCCCTACATTTCTTCATCCTCATGCAACTTCTCCATCCTCATGCATTAGTGAAGCTCTCATCATCATTAGCAACGCTACACTTTTCTTTGTTTATCATTTCGTTCTGCAACCAAGAAGATTGCTCATCTATGCATGGGTACTTTATGCAGCACTGCAAATGGTGAAAAGAAATGAGCATCCGCATTGGAGCTTAAATCCATGTTCGATAATGTTGGGTATCAAAAACTCTGCCAAGCATTCTCCTCCGTTCCCTCCGTGATAGCTCTTCCTCAAAGAAAACCCTCTTTTTAACTCGGACGGCCTTCTTTTTTTCCTCCTTCGACACTTGTGCAAGAAAAACAAAAAAGAACTCCCTCTGATAGAACAATGCTCCCCTTCATTTTCTTACTCTTCTTCCCCCAAGCCCTCAAAAGAAACTCCTCCCCTTTCTTGAATCGAATGTGTCAGCTACTTCTCTGCCCTCTACACACAACTACCGAAACCCGAATGTGCTTTCCCACATGCCTCCTACTGCTCTTCATCTTTTTCCCCTTTTGCTTCCTTGTGTCCACCTCCTGCACAGAGCAAAACTACAAGAGAACGATCGCCCAAAGCAACAGCAGCCCCCCTTCGACTTGCGACCTCCATAAAACCACCAACCACGTCAAAGGATTTTCATTCCCCCCTGTTGATGTTCCTCAGACGACCCTCTCCCCGAGCTTCAGTCGGTCTCTGCCTTCTTCACCTTCTTCGACACTACCTACCCCCCTCCAATGATCTACGCAGGGCATAGACACATAATCTCCCCACACTCTCCTATATTCGGGTACAGAGCCAAAAAACGAAAGAAAAAGCAGGGGAGAGCCAGTCGAGGGGAGGGAGAATTAAGTTATTTCCCCTTTTTTCTTTTCCCTTCTCTCACCCACTCCGCTGACATCTGACACCCCACTCTCCCACACCCTCTGACAGTCCAACGATGGTGGCCGACCCCCCATGGAGATTAATGGAGCATGTCCTCTCCGGATCTGACATATGTTAGGGCAACCACCGCCATCAAAAACTTATCCTCCTAAAATTAAGGCCCATAAAAAAATGAAAATTGCTCGAAGCCTTGCCCATATCTCTAGATGCACTTCCGATCCAGCAGCCAAAGCTCTTCTCTCTTCTTTTTCCTTGGCACAAGCTCTAAAAGGTGAATGAGAAACTAAAGTACCAACCGATGCCCCCCCCCAAAACATCCAAAAACCTCTTGCAAATCTGAGTCTCATGTCTCAGGTTGTATCCTCATAGGTCCTCGCGTCAAGAACTGCCGCAACTTTCTCTTCCAAATACCTGCAATCAATCTTTTTCTGTGCAAAACACCTACAGCCATATATATGATTTACAAAATGGAAACAAAAAATCAACCATTTGTATGGCTAACATACTCCCCCCTTCTACTTGCGAAGTCGTCCTCGACGAGCGGTCAAGCCTGCAAAATTCTGCTCACATATCAACAAAACACATCAGCAACGTAATCATCATTCATACATTCTATTTATCCTTCGTTGAAGTATTTTCCCCCTACCAGCCATGCAAAAGATGATATCTTTCCATAACAACATGTGAAAGCACATACACTTTGACCATTCATTGAACAAGGTCGCATCAAGTCACATGTGTACATATGTGAAGTTGTCTTCTCGTGCACATTTCATTCATGCATTTATCTTTCATCATGCCAACCACATTCACAACCACATGCATCAAGACATTCGGGTACACACATGCATTATTCCGCTGATAACATCATGCCCCATATGCTCGTATACCACTCCTTTTCTTCCCATATCATGCTACCATGCAATCGAAAAAATAAGAACCATGCAATGCATGCATGTACCTAGATCCCAAAACATAGTGTTTTCCACAAGCACACAAACATTATATTTGACGGAAAAAATAAGAGTTCGCTCGAGACAAGAGACATGTATCGCTTTCCTACCCCTGCAAAAACATTTATATCATATACACAAAAAAATACCAAAAGACATCCAATGGGAGTATATCAAAGCACATCACCGATCACATCAAGCACAAAATGAAAGTAGACACATGCATCTATCGTATATCTTCCCTTTTTTTCTCTCTCTTCTATATGCTTCTCCAATTTATAGAGTCAACACTTTCTTGATTCATTTCTCTTCTCGTTTCTAACCTAAGTATCTCTCTCATGGTTTCTACTCCCGTTCCACCTACATTCTTTTCTCCTGTTCTCCTTTTTCTCTATTTTGCACTTTCTTCTAATTCATCAATCAAATCCAACTTTTCAATTTTCACGAATTCATTCACTTCTCTCTCAAGATGTCTTGACCTGGCACATGCATCGGCAAGAACTCTCAAGTCTAACTTGTGTTCACTTCAGCAAAACTACTCATCGTCGATGTGATTCAAGATTTCGCAAGTCGTTGCACAACCCAAGAGTCCAAGTGCACAACTCCCAAAAGGCTCCCAAATAAACAAGATAGCTGGTATGATTAGATCTCTCAAGTCAAAGTCTTCTACAGATACGTAGCAAGCTAAATTTCAGCCAAGCTTGAGCTTCAATTTGACGTGCTTCATCACGAGTCCACATCAGCCCATATCCTCACAACACATACACATTTTCCCATCCGAGCATCATGCTCTCTCCTCTCTTCTGTCCCCCCTCGAGAGAGGAATCTTGTTTTTTTTTCTTTTTTTTCCTTTATTTATTTATTTACGCACAATGCACAACACTAGCCCTATGCGAAACTAACGTCAGCTCGTGGCTTTGACCACCCAGCCAAAGTGACTCCACCCGCCTATCGGCCCACATAGGCGCATAGCCACATATAGGTCGGGCCTACAGCGAAACTAGCATCAGCTCGTGGTCTCGATCACCCGATCAAGGTCATTCCACCCGCCTACTAGCCCACTGTAGCACACCGACAACACACACATATACATGATTATTTCTTTCGTTTTTTTTTCAATTCCAAAGTCTCGAGAATTAGGAGACAGAAGAAAGGGCTTCGTTTCCCAACCATCCCAACACATCACGTATATACATATAACCCCCCATGGACATCCTAATGAAGCATATCATCTCTCTGCCGCTACTTGAGCTAAAATTCAGTCACTACACCTATAGTCAACTCTTTCTCTTAAGACCTGCACATACTAACCATCTCATCAATTTGCAACCTCAGAAAGTGCCACCTCATCTCCTACGTTTGCAACACAACTTGAGCTGTCCATCCTCACATCTCAAACTTTCAATCTTAGTGAAACAAACCCTGGTTAGACCTAAGCTATCCTTGCCAATGGCATGCCTAGTCAAATGCATACTACCAGGAATCCACTTTTTTTTTCTCAAGTTTTTCACTCAATATTTTTCCAATTCTTAAGCTTCTCACTCTCTAAATGAACTCTCCCCTCCACTTGTATTCGTTCTCGATATTTTCTAATGCTCTCTCTCTTTTCTTTTTCCCCATCTACTCTCATTTCTTCGACTCATATTTGACCACCTCAATCATCACCTCATCATCATCGCTTCTTCCTTTTCTCATTCCTCCCAACAGGACATTGGCTTGCAAACACTAGATAGGATCCCACCCCCTTTTGAGTTTTATCTCTCTTCATCAGAAACCACCCCTTGCCTTAACTTCTCCTCAAATCCACCCCATTGCAAACCTTCTCCAAAACCACCCCTAACAAAAGAATCATCACTTCACAAACCGCTCATATCCATGCCTTACAAACTCAATCCATCCTACTCTAGTGCTGCAACGCCAATATGCCACCGAGGACAAGACACATTCATCAACTGATTATCAATATCCTTCATCCTCTCTTTATTTGCACTCAACATTCTAACATCCGTATCACTTCACCTTCGCAAGCTTATAACTCCCTACAAATGCCCATCTTCTCCAAAATGATCGTCTTCTTCAAAACACGGGTTCATACGACACAACCACATAGTTCCCAATGTCTTCTTCTCTAAGTCGGTAACCACATCATGGGCATCCTAAAATTTTTGCTCACATTCTGCTACATCCTTACATCCTCTCTCTATCGTCTCATACAAAACATTCACCCGTTTTGAAAATTTATCTTTCCTTGTGACCCATTGATCCATTGTGAGAGCATCTCCCTCACTTATCTCTTTGTCACCTTTCCTTACACTTTCATGCTCATTATGATCGATTTCCTCAACAAAAATCCTTGAACTCCCTTTCTTTTTCTCCTTACAATCACCTAATGTGCCCTTGCATCTTTTCCCAAAGTCTCTAGTTTCACTTTTCTTCAGGATCCTGTTCGATATTGGTGTTTTCGTGCTTTCCTTGA
The DNA here is from genome assembly GCA_020310875.1 of Ceratopteris richardii. Lineage (NCBI taxonomy): Eukaryota > Viridiplantae > Streptophyta > Polypodiopsida > Polypodiales > Pteridaceae > Ceratopteris > Ceratopteris richardii. The sequence continues at coordinate 101,891,724 of CM035429.1, forward strand.
TACTCTTTGTTGATATGGTAGTTTTTTGTCCTGTCTCAACTCCATCTTCCTTTCCTTTTTTCCCCACCTCCACTCGCTCTCCACTAACTCTCCCTCTGGTCTCTACTTCTTTCTTAGTCCTAGATTCAATAATCTCAACATGTCGGGAACCCAATCTCCCTTCTTTTCCTTTCGATGCTATTTTGCCTAATTTTGTCTTCTCCCAAGTTTGTATCCTTCTTATCAATGCTTCAACCTTTCTTTCTAATTCTTCACATTTCTCCATTTCACTCGCTATTTTCTGTCTTTGAATTTTTCGATCAATTTCCCATCTCTTGATCAGCTCTTGAAATCCCTCATTCTCCTTCACTAATTGATCTATCTTTTTATTTTCCCTATCCTTTAGGTCTTCTACTTCTTTGAACCACTCATATGTCGTTCTCTCTATCTCCTTCATTTTTTCTTCTTGTTGTTGTACCCTATTTGTTTTTTCTTGTGCCAATTCTCTCTCCAAGTGGGAAACCACATCTCTTAGCTTCTCCATGTCATGTTCTAATTGTTGGACTTTGCATTGCAACCCAATAACTTCTAGGGACTTACATTCAACTGCATCAACAACTTTAGACATTATGATCGCATTATTCTTGTATCCATCTTTCTCCATTGCAAGTATGGGTTCTTACTTCTTGGGCCTCTCATCTCCACATGGTCTTCCTTCGCATCTACCTTTTTGAGCTTGAGGGACCACTCCTACCTCTGGAACACCTTGGTTAACCATAATCTTTCTTCGTGGCTTTGGTTGCACCTTAAGTCTACACTCATTAGAAACTTCAACTTTCCTCAAGTTTGGGCTAAGACAAGGGCTCTTGGATATATCTCCTCTATGGGATTCTCTCACCCTTGTAATGTACTCATTCGTTTTCTGTTCCCTTATCCCATCATGTCTGGTCCTTGGATTGTCACTCCTCGATCCCCATACACTTAAGCATTCTCTAGCCATATGTCCTCTTTGATTGCAACTCCAACAAACTAATCCTCTTGAGTCAAATTGCACTCGTTTTGCATGCACTCGTGGATTCCAATTCATTGTTCTTTTCAATGTCCCATTTTCTTGAAGATCTTGGAGTATCTTTCCATTCCAAGAATGTGCACCACACATGCTCTCTCTTCTCCATTCATCACCTTGTTGTCGTGTCTATGACTCTTGAAGACACTCTAATGCTCTCACATTCATTGGGAAACAAGTGGGTTCAATTCTTGCAAACATATCAGCTTTTAGTCTGTCTAAGAGCTCAACTTCCTTCTTCTCATTGATGTCAACAAACATAGTGCTCTCTTGGCTTTCTTTTATTCTTCTTGAATGCGAACTCAATCCATCTCTATACAATCGAAGCACACTTTGGACCTCTTCCCAGATCCTCGCTTCATGCTTTGCCTCTTCCAGACTAGCCGATCTCTTCAATCTAATATATTGTTCAACTTTCTCATTATGTAAACCTACCAAGAACCTCCTTTTCAAGGTCTCTTTATCAGGTGCACTATTTCCTAACTTTCTCACAATGGTATCAAGGCGATCAATATATTTATCGATGCTCTCATTGGACCCTTGTCGTAAGTGGTCCAATTGCTCTGCTAGTTTCTCTTCAAAACCCAAACCTCTAAACTTCCTCAAGAAATTAGTTTTCAGGTCATCGTAAGTCATTCTGTCTTGCACACCCAAGTTTGCATACCATTCACTAGCATTACCTCTCAAAGTCGCAGGGAAGATACGCAATTTTCTACCCTCATCCACTACCTCATGTGCACCACATATTAGCTCAAATAATTGAATGTGGGCATCGGGATCTTCATCGAAGGAGCCTAGAAAGCGTGGAAAGTCACCAAAAGGACTTGCGTGTCTCTGAGCCATCTCTTTAACAAGAACCAAGGCAATTGTGGGACCGAATGGATGTGCCACACGAGCGGGGCACCAAGCGAACCCGTAGCAATCTCTATGAGATGTGCTAAGCCAAGTCCCACCGGGCGTGCCAAATGTTGGGCTTTTATGAAGCCGCAAAGAAGGTGTTTTTCCACCACTAAATCACTTAGATGTCTATTTTTGAGGAATATTTACTTGCCCTAGGCTCGCAGACATGTGCCAATACCCTCGTTTTCGATCTCCTATTACCAACTTCTTTAGCATCCGAGATCTCTATTCCTTCCCCTTCAACTACCCGCAACCACATACACATTCACCACTTCACATATGTACACACCAACATGCCTATGCACTTTTGTGCACTCTTCTTCTTCCACACACCTCGCAACCCTAAACACCCCTCACACTCACTCTCTTTCCCTCGGCCACTTTCTTACTCAACCCTCCTTCCCCTTCTCTTACTTCCTTATGTGTCCCCTTGCGCTCAGCCTACTTCTCCTTTAGCCCTTCAACTCCTCTTCCTCTTACCTCTATTCCTATCCTTTCCTGTATCTGCCCTCAGCCCCTTCCTCTCCGTATGATCAAGGCACTTTCAAGGTTGCCCTCTCATTTCTTTTACTCTATGGTTAGAACATACACACCCAAAACCCATAAGGAGGTTCACATGTGAACGAGGTTATGCATTCTTGAGAAGTATATACCAAAACTGTATGTTGTAACTCAAATCCGTCATCAAATGGAAACTCAGCTTTAAGCTCGTGATAATCAACCACAGCTCCTTGTCGTGGATCAAATACATTGCACATATAATGCTTCCAATGCTTATGACATTCTTACCCACTTTATTGGGGCAAGATGGCGAAGTCCAAATTAAAATGAATACCTGCTCACATGCATGTCGTATAGTACATACATATCATGCAATTGTCAATGCAAAGAGTTCTCCAAACTAAGTACAAATAAATCTCGAATATGGACATTGTGCACTTGGTAGAACGTTGTCACAAATCAATTATTTCTTGTCAATACATCAAAACTTTACAGTCGTGTATAAGGATTGATGCTGACATTAAGCTAAGTATGGATATTCCAAAATCATCAAGCTTGCAAGGAAAATGCATGCATCACATATGTGCTGAGGAGTAATTTATATATGAAACATGCATATTGCCACAAACAACCAAAGTCATTCTAAAAACTGGTTTAATCACAAAGGACAATGGTGCAGAAACATTATATATCAATTCATGAGTTCGTTAAATCACAAAGCGTTAGTTCTGTTAGATCACCAAACTTTTGACCGATATTTTATCTGTTGTAGGATTCGGTAAGCATGTTTTTCACAGGTCAAATTTATTGCCTTTGCATGAAAATCTCAAGGAATGTAATGATCTTTAAAAGCCTTAGAATACCTGGGCAAGCTTTCCCTCATGATTGGCCACATTAGAATGTTGCACACAAAAGCGTTAAATGTCCTCCAGCTTGCTGACCATAACTTTGTGATGTTCTTTGTTCTGCAGAAAACATCTTCAAGCAGCGCTGTACTGGCCTTGACACTACATATTAGAACATAAGTTTTGGAGGTGCCAGCTCTTCAGTGTTCGTTTTTTGGAGGGAGTGACATGCTGCAGCACATTGCACGATCCTTTCTTTTTTGGCTCAACCTCGATATCGTTGAACTAGCACATTACATTCTGGTCTTTTTGTATTGTCATAGTTGCCAACTCATGCCTTTACATAAAACAGGCATGTCGAATCCTCTATCTATCACCTTGTGTAGGCATTGAACGCAAGTCCTATTGTCTTCATTCCCTCCGTAGGATTCAGCCATCAAATTCCCATATTTCCCTGTGCCAATGCATATAAATGTCCAGTCTAAATCAGGTAGTTCCTGAGAACATGCTCTCATCCACTATGTACATCTACTCCCCTTCCACTTCAAATATCCCCCTCCGGATCTATGAGAACGTCAATTCAGTTCATTCCATGAAGCTCGGCCATTCGCAACCTCGATTCATCAACACCTGTAAACACCCTGTTCAGACAGTACTCCACTATAGCTCCATTCTTTCTTTGACTTTGTGTCTCTGTTGTCAGATAATAAGACCAAAATAGCCCCCGAAACCCCTTCTGTCCATGCTCACATGCACAGATACAAAAAAGCCTGATAGAAATCCCCCGCCCTCGACATGCAAGCCCCTACATGACTTCTTCATCCTCATGCAACTTCTCCATCCTCATGCATTAGTGCAGCTCTCATCATCATTAGCAACGCTGCACTTTTCTATTTTTATCATTTCATCCTGCAACCAAGAAGATTGCTCATCTATGCATGGGTACTTTATGCAGCACTGCGAATGGTGAAAAGAAATGAGCATCCGCATTGGAGCTTAAATCCATGTTCGATAATGTTGGGTATCAAAAACTCTGCCAAGCATTCTCCTCCGTTCCCTCCGTGATAGCTCTTCCTCAAAGAAAACCCTCTTTTTAACTCGGACGGCCTTCTTTTTTTCCTCCTTCGACACCTGTGCAAGAGAAACAAAAAAGAACTCCCTCTGATAGCGATAGAACAATGCTCCCCTTTGTTTTCTTACTCTTCTTCCCCCAAGCCCTCGAAAGAAACTCCTCCCCTTTCTTGAATCGAATGTGTCAGCTACTTCTCTGCCCTCTACACACAACGACCGAAACCCGAATGTGCTTTCCCACATGCCTCCTACTGCTCTTCGTCTTTTTCCCCCTTTGCTTCCTTGCGTCCACCTCCTGCACAGAGCAAAACTACAAGAGAACGATCGCCCAAAGCAACAGCAGCCCCCCTTTGACTTGCGACCTGCATAAAACCACCAACCACATCAAACAATTTTCATTCCCCCCCTGTTGATGTTCCTCAGACGACCCTCTCCCCGAGCTTCAGTCGGTCTCTGCCTTCTTCACCTTCTTCGACACTACCTACCCCCCTCCAATGATCTACGCAGGGCATAGACACATAATCTCCCCACACTCTCCTATATTCGGGTACAGAGCCAAAAAACGAAAGAAAAAGTAGGGGAGAGCCAGTCGAGGGGAGGGAGAATTAAGTTATTTCCCCTTTTTTCTTTTCCCTTCTCTCACCCACTCCACTGACATCCGACACCCCACTCTCCCACACCCTCTGACAGTCCAACGATGGTGGCCGACCCCCCATGGAGATTAATGGAGCATGTCCTCTCCGGATCTGACATATGTCAGGGCAACCACCGCCATCAAAAACTTATCCTCCTAAAATTAAGGCCCATAAAAAAATGAAAATTGCTCGAAGCCTTGCCCATATCTCTAGATGCGCTTCCAATCCAGCAGCCAAAGCTCTTCTCTCTTCTTTTTCCTTGGCACAAGCTCTAAAAGGTGAATGAGAAACTAAAGTACCAACTGATTCCCCCCCCCCCCCAAAACATCCAAAAACCTCTTGCAAATTTGAGTCTCATGTCTCAGGTTGTATCCTCATAGGTCCTCGCGTCAAGAACTGCCGCAACTTTCTCTTCCAAATACCTGCAATCAATCTTTTTCTGTGCAAAATACCTACAACCATATATATGATTTACAAAATGGAAACAAAAAATCAAGCATTTGTATGGCTAACAGGCACATATGCCAAATTGATATCTCCAACAGAGGACCTCTCCCTAACATAGTGATAATGCACCTCAATATGATTTGTGCAAGCATGGAACACATGATTGCTCACAACTGCCAATGCGCTCTGACTATCAATGAAGATGGTGGTGGTAGAAGGCTAACCAACACCCAAATCAACCAAAAGGCATCTAAGCCACACACACTCAATAATAGCTATGGAAGTTACCCTATACTCAATCTCACAACTAGAACTAACCATTGTAGGTTACTTCTTGCTCAACCAAGATATGCATGAGCTACCAAGCATGAAGCAAAAACCACTAATGGACATAGAAGTGTCATAGAAACCAACCCATTCTGAGTCAAAAAAGCATGCAAATCTAGTAATGACTCCCCCTTGGGATAAAACAACCCAAGTAGTCGAGTACCACTCAAGTAGCAAAAGATGCACTTATCTGCCTTCCAATGCTTGACACTTGGGCATGCATAAACCTGCTCATTTAAGAGACATCAAATTGAATATATGGCCAAGTAATGCATAAGTAAGCAAGGATCCAACAGTCTATTGATAGAGAACAACATCAAATGCATCTCTAGCATCTTGAAGACTCAACTGTAAACATGTTTCCACAGGAGTGGCAATTGGGTTGAAATATTAAAGGTCAAAACACTGCAATAATGTGTCAATGTATTTTGGTTGACACAAAGTTATTCCCCCATCAACTTGCATAAATTGAATGCCCAAATAAGGATGAAAATGCCCCGAATATTACATCTCAAAAGAGGCATGTGTAGCTCAGTGATGAGTAGCACCTCCTTTAATGTCAATCTAGGAAGATGTGAGGATGGTATGAAGATCTCGAACAAGTGATGGCACAAGTGCGTGAGTGAGAAGCACACTAACATGCACACACATACACACACATGCGCGCACACAAGGTAAGACGAAAAGAGAGAGAAGCAATGGAGTTCTTTAGATTACTCAAAAGTGCTCTTACAAGTTCAATTCTACAACAATCTAACCTCAAAAATGAGCCTTTTCATAAGAATCCCCTACAAAAATAGTGATTTCCATCACTAAAATCATTGTAAATACCATTTTCTATTTTGGTAGCTCCATTTTGTGCAAGCCGAGGAGTCCTCGAGCTTGAGGAGCATTAGAAGTACCATCGTACCAAATTTCATAATTTTTAGACTCTGTTTGAGCCCTCAAATAAGCCCTGGAACCTAATTTTTAACTAGGCCGGACACTAGGTCTGGACAGGGCCAAAACTAGTCAAAAAACTATAAAAAGAGCTAGAGAGCTCATTTTTGAGGTTAGCTTCTTGTAGATTTCAGTTTTCTAATAGATTTCTTTTTGTAATCAAAATCCTTCCATTGTTCCTCTCTTTGATCTTGCCGTGTGCGCGTGTGTGTGTATGTGTGTGCATGTTTGTGTGCTTTCACTCACGCACTTGTGCCTTCACTTGCTCGTGGTCTTCATACCGGTCCTCACGTCTCCGTGGATTGACAAGTAAAGGAGGTGGTGCTTACGCTTGAGCTACACCAAATTTTGGCGCCGTTGCCGGGGAGAGTGCTTCGAGGACGAGCGTTGTGATGGTAAGATCGTAGATTTGCGACGTTGGAAGGTAAAAAAATTGTCATTTCAGTTCATTTTCTGTTTTTTCCTCTTCATCTTCATCATCATCATCATCTCCACCTTCTTCCATCTTCTTCTTCATAGAAATTTCTTGTTTTTTAGTGCATTTTCACCATTTTCATACCATTTTTCATGCATTATTGTGTGGGAAGGAGTTAGGAGAAGCAAGGGAGAGCAAGCGCTGTGTTTTTTTCATGATTTTCTGCTCATACGGAGCTCGCCATAGCCGGTGCTCAGAAATTTGAATTTCCCGCCAAAAAACGCAATTCTGTGATGAAAATCGCGATTCTGTGAAAATTCAAAATTTTTTGAAAAATCACGATTTTCAGTTTTCCCGCCTAAAAGTTGGTTGAAAAGAATCGCGATTCTGTGTTTTTTCTCAAAAAAAAAAAACACGATTCTCTGCTCAAAATCGCGATTTTCAAAAAAACACGATTCTCTGCTCAAAATCGCGATTCTCACCAATCACGATTTTCAGCAAAAACACGATTTTGTGAAAAACACGACTTTCTGCTCAAAATCGCGACTCACAAATCACGATTTTCAGCGAAAAATACGATTTTGAGAAAAACAAGATTCTCTATGACAAAATCGCGATTTTCATGCCAAAAACACGATTTTGTGAAAAAGACGATTCTGTGAAAACACGAATTTTTGCTCAAAATCGCGATTTTCAAAAACACGATTTTGTGCTCAACATCGCGATTTTCATGTGAAAAATACGATTTTCAAAAAACACGATTCTTTGCTCAAAATCGCGATTCTCACCAATCACGATTTTCAGCAAAAATACGATTTTGTGAAAAAAAACACGACTTTCTGCTCAAAATCGCGATTCTCACAAATCACGATTTTCAACCAAAAATACGATTTTGAGAAAAACACGATTCTGTGGAAAAACACGATTCTCTGGGACAAAATCGCGATTTTCAAGTCAAAAACACGATTTTGAGAAAACACGAATTTTTGCTCAAAATCGCGATTGTCAATTCACGATTTTCTGCTCAAAATCGCGATTTTCATAAACACGATTTTTTGTTCAACATCGCGATTTTCATGTCAAAAACACGATTTTGAGAAAACACGATTTTCAGCAAAAAAAAAAAAACACGATTTGGTGAATCACGATTCTCTGAGTCAAAATCGCGATTTTCAAAAATACGATTTTGTGCTCAACATCGCGATTCTCTGAAACACGATTTTGTGATCAACATCGCGATTCTCTGAAACACGATTCTGTGCTCAAAATCGCGATTTTCAAATCACGATTTTCTGCTGAACATCGCGATTTTCAGAAACACGATTTTGTGATCAACATCGCGATTTTCTTATCAAAAAAAAAAAACACGATTTTCAAAAAATACGATTTTGTGCTCAACATCGCGATTTTTTTGACTTCACAGCATCACGATTTTCAGAAAGTTCACAAAATCGCGATTTTCTCCAAAGGTCCTGTTTGCCTGTTTTGACCCCCAGGAGCCTGAATTGACATAACTTTCTCATCCAAAGTCCATTTTCTGAGCTCTATAGCTTGTTGGAAAGCTCGTTTCAAATGCTACACGATCTCAACTGTTTTTTTCAAGAATAATGCGTTGATTTTGAGATAGGATAATTTGAAGTGGACCCTCAAGTGGGACTAGGAAACCAGGGGGGCTCCCAAGGATTTTTGAGCAACACAAAGGGGGAGAAAATTGTGTCATGGGAAAGAAAAAAGCAAAAGATAGAAGAAAAGGGGCTAAGATCGAAAAAACGGAGGGCGATAAACATGGAATACATGAGATAATATCACATCAAGGTGAAACATTTAGAGAAAATTTGCAAGAAATCGAGGAAACGGGGGAAATGTCTAGGGGGGTCGGATCCATATTTGCAACAAGAGAATATCACAATACTTTGGTGGATATAAGAATAGGATATGACTGTAGAAGGTTGAGTGCATATATCAATCCTCATTGTGAGTGGAATTTGATTCATATTGAATTCTTGACCATTATTTTTGAAGACATACAACCAATAACTCATTCTTCTATCCTCATGGATGGTGAACATTATGAATGCATGGGTCAAGTTGTGTTGCCTGTTATGGTGGGTGATATGCAATTTTCGGAAACATTCCTTGTCATGGATTGTATAGATGAAGGCTTGATCATTGGCACCCAAAGGTTCATTAAACAAAATCATCAAGAATTTGAAGTGCCTTCTCTACCCATCATCCATGCTTCTACATATATGTCTATGGACAATCCCAATGACTATCCACCTTATGATGATTGGGGGCAAAATCATCTTTTCACAGAGCGTGCTTTTAATGAGAAAATTTTTCTTTCTACTCATGTTTTTGAATCTGATCCTTCTTTGAGTAAATCACAGGAAACCTTAGAGAATGGAGATATGGAGGACTCCAAGTGTTTGGGGGATGTGGAAGGACCCTCTCTTCCTGTAAATTTGGATCCTCCTCATGAAGCCATAAGTAGGGATGATCTGCACTCAGATGGTCAAAAAGGAGATGATCAACCACTGTTGTGTATCATTGATGTGGCAAAGGAGATCGACTCTAGGGTGAATCATGACAATCCATCACCCATTTGTACACCTAGGGATTCTATGTGTAATAAGGATAAATGTCTCGATGAATCTCTAGATCAATCTCAAACCACACAGCCCATGAATCCCTTGCATAAGTCTGGTGTAGGTATAAAAGATCAACCCTTGTTGCACTCCCCATGTAAGGATGAGTTTTCTCAAAAAACCCACATAGAAGGCCCAAAAGACCCTTACATCAAGAAACAGAAATCACATTTTCTTGGTAATGTCAAACAAATTTGGGTGGCCAAGAAATTACTTAGAGCCCAACCAAATCGCACTATGATATGGGTACCAAAGAAAGCCCTTGCACAAAATCAGTCCCCTCACACTAGACTTCAATATCTATGGTCTAGGCCTACCATGACTTATCCTCAAGAAAGACCACTTCCAACCCAAGGATCCCAAGCAATCAAGCCTAAGCTCAGACAAAATCCAAGGGGGGACTTCAAGGCAACAACCTACACAACAAAGACACCAAGGCGAGGTAAAGAACTGAATCAAGCACAGAGCTCCAATAAAGATCAAAGAATCTCTTCTGCAAGGATATGGAAGACGAAAGCACCGATAGCATCCACCAAAATAAAGAGCCAGCCACAATGGATCAAACCCTTAGGAAATCATTCAAACATGAAGTGGCCAAAGGTGATCTCTACCCAATCGCAGACCGTTCTCAAATGGATCCCTACAAGGAGGAATGATCAGTTGTCCTCTCGAGATATAATGGATACCTCCAACAAAGATGGCATCAATATCTGCAAATAACATTGAAAACCTCGACGAGCGACAACCATGTGCCCTTTGCACAACCCTGTCTTATGCACCATTCAGGTCATGCATTTCCCAAGTATGCATCATTATAGGGCCACATTACATGGTCGTGCATAGACACACTTGAGAATCCTAAGCACAAGAGCACATTGACATATGTCAAATTTTTTCTACTGATACTAACTTTTGTGTTCTTGTTTTGTGATAATTTTTCCCAAAAAAAAAAAAAAAAAAAAAAAAAAAAAAAAACGAGGAAGAACTTGTTCCCAGGTTTTGCTCATGGAACATGAATGAGTCATGCTTAGTTGAAGATTGAACCATCGATTACTGGGCATTTATCAGTTTGGATAGAAGTGTGTCTTGGCTTGCAGATGATTTAATTGCTGCCTTATCTCATAAATGTCAAGAACTTAGCATGAGCAGGGCATCCACAACTAAGGTTTCCTCTTACTATGGTGGGAGTGAAGAGCTTGAAGGTCCACAACTTGAGTGATGCTTAACTACTGTATGTACCAGAGCAGCCAAGGAGATATCTGCAAAAGGTAGTTCTGGAGGAGAAGACTCCTGTATATGGGAAGCTAAAGAGAATATGTGAAACTCAGCTTGGTGTAGTTACCCGATGTTGCTTGCCAAAGAATATAAAGCAATTCAATTCTCAATATTTCCTGAACCAGTATGGAACAGTAGCACTGGTGAATGGTCTATGTCAATCAGCATGGTAATCTCTTAGAAACCGGCACGTGTCCAATATTCCTCTGAGTGTCAATATAGGGAAGTGAACGTGCATGAGCCCAAGCTCAGAAATGCACATTGTTAGTGACAAATGTTGCTTTGAAAAGAGGAAAGGGGATTCACCACTCAAAAGATCTCATCAGTGGACAATCAACATGGACATTCATCAACAAGGTTCCATCCCAAAGGCCGAGAGTACAACACGAAGAGACAAAGCATCCATCAACCTTCTCCATGGTAAGTATCTTTACTCTAGAAACAGCATAACCATGATAGTTTAGGAAACCTCTTCGTCAGCATACCCTTGAGCACTTAGCTCAAGAACTGCAATTTTTGCACCATACTTCTTCCAATGCATTTTCCAAGTAAGCATGCGTAGGGCTACATTACAAGGCCGTGCACAAGGCACATACTTTTTTCAACCCAGGCACGAACACACTTACCCATCATTCATTATGGGTTATGAGTAGTTGGCATGACTGCTCTCAACATCATCTTTGGAAGAGCTAGCGGTTGGGAACAACATCCATACCTAGGAAGCAATTCGAAGCTAGTAGTTGCTCTAACTCGATCTTGACAACCTCTTTTGAGCAACTCGCGATTTTTGAGAGCTCACAACGACGCATTCATGCTGCAATTCATGAAAGAAGCACATACCAAGGGACGACAACTTGTAAAGGCTTGCAGTGACACATGAAGAACCGGACAACCAACACTATCAAATTTGGAAGATAGACGGCTCTCGTTCATACAGAATGGCTACTACCGCTCAAAGCACTACATGGAACAACCACTACAACAAGGGTCTGTCAGGGACGACAGACTCGAGAGGGGGGGGAGTGTTGGAACTCAAAGTCAAGCACAAGCATGGAAGCACATCAGAAAGGTGGAAACACACAAGAAGAAGGAGCACGTAGGGAGCTCCATGAAGTAACTGTCAACTTTTCATAAGAATCCCCTACAAAAATAGTGATTTCCATCACTAAAATCATTGTAAATACCATTTTCTATTTTGGTAGCTCCATTTTGTGCAAGCCGAGGAGTCCTCGAGCTTGAGGAGCATTAGAAGTACCATCGTACCAAATTTCATAATTTTTAGACTCCGTTTGAGCCCTCAAATAAGCCCTGGAACCTAATTTTTAACTAGGCCGGACACTAGGTCTGGACAGGGCCAAAACTAGTCAAAAAACTATAAAAAGAGCTAGAGAGCTCATTTTTGAGGTTAGCTTCTTGTAGATTTCAGTTTTGTAATAGATTTCTTTTTGTAATCAAAATCCTTCCATTGTTCCTCTCTTTGATCTTGCCGTGTGCGCGTGTGTGTGTATGTGTGTGCATGTTTGTGTGCTTTCACTCACGCACTTGTGCCTTCACTTGCTCGTGGTCTTCATACCGGTCCTCACGTCTCCGTGGATTGACAAGTAAAGGAGGTGGTGCTTACGCTTGAGCTACAGAAGGTTGTTGGATGCTTGATTTACTTATGCATTATGCGGCCAAATATTCAGTTTTCTATCTCACAGATGAGCAAGTTTATGCATTGCCCAGGTGTCAAGCATTGGCAGGCCGTTAAGCACATTTTTCACTAGTTGACTGGTACCCGACTACTTTGATCATTTTATCCCAAGGGGGGGATCACTAGTGCGAGATTTACATGCTTTTTTTACTCTCACTGGGTTGGTTGCTATGACACTCGTGAGTCCACCAATGGTTTTTGCTTCATGCTTGGTAGTCATGCATATCTTGGTTGAGCAAGACGACTTACTGTAGCCACTTCTAGTTGTGAGGCTGAGTATAGGGCATCCTTCACAACAACTAGTGAGTGTGTGTGGCTCAGACACCTTATGGTTGATTTGGGTGTTGGTCAGTCTTCTACCACCACCATCTTCACTACCAGTCAGAGCGCATTGGCAGTTGCAAGGAACCATGTGTTCCATGCTCGCACTAAGCACATTGAGGTGCATTATCATTATGCTAGCAAGAGGTTCTCTGCTGGAGAGATCAACTTGGCATATGTGTCCATGCAAGAGAACATTGTATACCTTTTCATGAAGGCTCTGCCTATGGATAATTTGGAAGCTTTCTCCAATGCTTTGGGCTTACTTCCTTTTGTGGATTGATTCCACATAGCTTGGAGCTTCCTTATACATGAGTGCCAGCTCCTTGTTCACTGCATCACTCCCTGGGGGATTTGTTGATATATTTAGGTTGTGATGTGTGTGAACACACTAAGACCATCAGGGCACTTTTTTCCCTCTTTAGGAGGTTTTTTCCCCTAGCTTGTATATATGCCTATTTCCCTAACGGGTTACTTATCTTTGTACATTCTAGTGGAAATACATTCATATTGTGTGTTGTGTGCCAAGCTTCTTCTTCTTCCTTATGTTGTTTGCATGCTTCCGTAGACCTCGAACTACAACATATATTTCTTCCCTAGGTTTTGCTGAAGGAAATTGTGACCTAGTATATGATATGATCCAAACAGCCTCCGTCAACACCATCCACACATGGCATGTGTGCATCAAATATTTACCTACTTGCTATAAGTAGACATTTGAGGAGATGTTCTCTACAAGTTTCTGGGAGTGCCACTTTCCAATTTTCGTTCCTAGACCCACCCACCTGCTGCATTTATTTGTAGTAGAACAAGCAATCCATGTCAATCAGCTATGAGTGCCACATCTAGACATCCCAAGTCTAGTATATTGGGATCAACTTATGATAGATCTGGCATGAGGAGTGTGTTTGCAAGAACATCATCTTGCCATAGATCACAATGGGAGGTACCCATTCGGTATGCTCAATTTCGTAAATGAATCCTGCTTCTATCAAACGATCTATTTCTTCTTTAATCTTTGCAGCGTAGTTATCATTGTACGTGTACGGTTTCTGTTTTGTCGGTTTTGCATCTGGAGTCATAGGGATTCTATGAGAACATATATCTGGATCTACTCCTTTCAGATCTTTATAACTCCAAGCGAACACATCTCTATATTCGCGCAATAGGGCCACTAATTCTTCTTCTTCTTCCTTCGTCAAATCATGCCCTATGTATGTACATTTTTCTTCTTCTCCTTCTATGGCAACTATTATTTTCTTGGTTTTCTCTCGGTTATCATATACTTGTCCGTCATTCGCCTTTCTATTAGGCATTCGTACCATGATTCTTCTATCTTCGATTTCATACTTCTTGAAGTTCTCGGGTACTTCAAATAAAGATTCTTCTTTTTCTGACATGGTTTCTTTCTTCTTTCTTTTCTTGCCTTCACTTTTGCTAGTCACTTGAGTGGTTATTCTCACATCATTCATAATTTCTTCGTGTCTTTGAGGATGAGTTTCTACTTCGAAAAAATATTCTTCCTCTGATGCAAAGGGTGGGTCCATGATAATTGATTCTAAATCAAAATCACTTGCATCCTCAAATGCATCAGTGTTCGGTTCACATTCTTCTAAAATTGCATCGCACATGATTGGTTCTATCGTAAAAACTGAAATATCATAGCCATCCTCGTCACAGTGGGGTGTCCATTGTTCTTCATTGATGGCTACGTCCATGGTTGCTAGGATTTCTGCCCAACCATGGGGTTCAAACTCTTCATCTGGGAACACTACAGGTGCATATGCTGGGTCTTGAAGGGTTCATGGATGTTGTTCTGCACATAAGGTCCTGGCTTCTAATCGTTCTTCCTCTTGTTTGGCTACTTTACACATCCATAAGTGAGTATCCTCGTGCAACCAAGAGGGGTCTGACTCTAATGAATGTATCGATTCTGTTTCTACTGGTGTCTTATGGATGGTATTCCATTCTATTGGGGGTACATCTCTATGTGAATAGTCTTTAAGATTGACTTTAGTAGTCACTCCTAAATGTTGCAAATACAAAGAATTAGTTCCCCAATCTTGTACAATTTGCAACTGACGCATGAATGGTCATCCCAATATCATCTCATAAGCATGATTTTTTGCAAAGTCACAAATGGCAAAGTTATGCTCAAATTCTACACCACAAGTGGTGAGAGATATTCCTTCTAGTAAGCCTAATGGTTTTTCTATGTGTCCGTCAGCCATTTGTAGCTTCATCCTGGTGGGTCTGAGTGCTGGCTTACCCCAACGTTTCCATAAAGCGGTGGTAGCAATGGCTACTCCGGCTCCTGAATCTAAGATGGCTTTCGTGGTGTAGCCCTGATGGGTTTTGGAAGATAAGTGTTACCTTCCTCTCCTTCACTTACATCTCCAATCTTTTCTATGGGTATCTCTGGTACCTTCTTTTGTGATCCTATTTGTGAGGAAGTAGTAGCAAGCTCGGGGAATTGATTCGCTACATGTTTCCACAGTTCTCGTTTCATCTTCAGCAACTCCTCTAGAGTGAGGTTACATTGTACTTTAGTGTTCTTGATCACTTCCGTGTTTCTAGGGATTACTGATTCGTCATTCCTCACTATTATCGTGGGTGCTCTCATACTAATAGACTTTGCCTCCCAAGGTCCTGTGAACTGAGGTAATTCTTGTAAAGAATTAGATCCAAATCTTGTGTTTTCACTCAGTTGTTCTTCCTCTACACCATCGCAAATAGAGGGGATATCTTGGGGAAATTGCTCCTGCAAGTCATCTATTTCTTGAATAGGAGGATGAGTTCCTTGTTCTTTTCTCCATTTCTCTTCTTGGATTTCTCTCAAAAATTCATGTGAGTACCTATGTATGGAAGACAAATTGTCTTGACTTTCTGTATTGGGTACTTGAGACAGGGGTGATGCATTCCTTTCCTGTGTCTCTGGGACACTAGGGTTCCTATGCTGATCCTTTTTCTCTTTGCTCTCTATCAAGTATTCTAGCCTCTCCATTAGTCCTTGAAAGTGTAATTCCGGTTTTGCCATGTTATTCCAATTAAGATATCTAGAGGCTTCAAACAAAGCTTGTGCTAATTCTACCATCTTCATGCAAAGTTTAGTTCTCTCAATTTCTAGATCAACTCGAGGGTAGTTCTTACTCATTTCAGCTACCTGAGGTCCCTCTTTTAATCTAGCCTCATATGCACAAAACATCATATCTAGATTTTCTGGTATGGGTTCCGCTAAAACTGATCCTGATTTCTAAGCTGGATTCTCTTGATTCAAGTCCTGTGAAGTCAATTCTAGGATTTTGGCTCTAGATTCCTTCAAACTTCCTTCCAACTCAGTTATCTGTTTACTCCATTTTCTCTTAATTCTTTCTCTAGAATCTTTCCAAGATTTCGTCTTTTTACTGCTAGATTCTGCAACTTCACTACTTCCGGCTACTTTCTCCTGATTAAGATGTTGGTTCTGTAAGAGCGCCTGGGCTCTTGTTATAGCTTGGATAGGCACGTATGTAGGGTTGGATCCATCTGCATTATTTACAATACCTATCATGTTGATCGGTGTCACATTCGAAGCATTAACTGGGTTCTTAGGACAATCTTTGATTATGTGCTCTTTGCCACAATCGACGCAAAAGCCTTGTATGTTATAGTACTGTGATTGTCCTGATATCGGGGGATGTGGACAATCCTTTATGAAGTGATCTCCTTGGCACCTAAAGCATGGTCCTCTTTTAGGGCCCTGTGGTCTTTGTTGTCTTACTTGGGGCCGTGGATTAGGGTTGGTGTACATCACATGAGCGTAGTCGGGCTCCCAACGGACTATCGTAATGATATGTCTCCACATGTTCTGGTGACTCCGTGTAATAAGCGGGTGGACTATCTACATGCGTAGAGTCAAAACTATTTGAGTTCGGGTCACTCTCTGTGATCAAAGGTGAAGAAGGCACTAAGGCCCTACTTAGGTTCTCTTCTGCAATAGTGTATTTGACTGAGATAACGTTTGCGGGTGGGGGTGGCTGCTGAGCTAAGACAGGTTGAGGTCTCTGTTGAGCCTGGTATGGGTAGTTCTGATGAGGCCTATAGTAATAAGGCTGAGCATTGTATTGGCCTTGATACCTACCTGGCTGCGGGTATGCTTGCGGGTAGTTCTGTCTCACGCTTTGTTTGTTGTATGGGCAGTCCTGAGTCGTATGATTCGTGTATCTTCTCTCAATTGTACAGTATTGGCCACTAGGGTTGGCTTGTGGTTGTGGTGCATTGGGGCACACATTCGCCACATGATTTCCACCACAAGTGTAACAATGCTTGTTTGTTAGTACCCTAGGTTTACTAGAAACTCCTAGTTTCTGGGCCACTTTTTCTGCTAGGTCCTCTATCGAGTTAGACAATTTTGTGGATGCTAGAGATGAACTGTCTGAGTCCTTGTAGACCTTTGAGAGTTCCAACTCGTCTCCTAAGTTGTCCTCAATGTCTATACATATTCTTACGCATTGCTCTAGCATTGTGGGTTCTTTCAGGTACACATAGGAGCGTAGTTTAGAGCTCAACAAGCCATCTAGAAACAATGACACTTGTTTGGCCTGTGAGGGTAGCTCTTGCGTTGGACATCGTTCAACATATTGTCTAAACCTACGTCCTGCCAGTCTAACTGTCTCTTGAGGGGTCTGTTTGAAGCTATGAGTCAACGAAGACGTGTCATGTCTAATCCCACTTTTAGAGAATTCAGTGATGAATGACTCTAAAAAGTGATGGATGTGTCTAAATTGCCTTTGTTGCAATGGTTGGAACCAATTTAAAGCGGTATTCTTTAACGTTAGTCAAAATGCATTGTATTGTGTGAACATGTCTTCAACTTGTTCGGCTCTTAGTACTTGCTTGAATTCTGCGACATGGTCATAGGGATCTCCTGTCCCATCAAAATAATTTTTTATGGATTTCACTAACTGAGTGGGTCTCAATATTCTTGCGTGTTCACGTGGTCTAGGTAGAGGAAAATCATCTCTACCACCTGGTATTCCATGATCTCTTTGTCTATCCGCTCTATTAGTGTCCGTGGTTGTTCTATCTCTCCCTACGGGATGAGTGAAGCTTACTTCGGGTCTTTCTTTATTTTTCTCTCTTTGATTTCCATGGGTTGCTGATGTTCTTGCCCCTTGTTGACTTGTATTCATGTTCGTTCTAGATGGAGGGAATACCAATTCACCTCTCCATGTGTATGTGTTTTTAGCGTGGTCAGGCACCACAAAGACTCTTTCTGAAGTCTCATCCAGGTATACAACCTTTCCAGGTGTATCCGGGTCCTTGAACTCGTATATCGTGATGATACCTACCTCACTAAGTAGTTCTGTCTTGTATCGCCAAAAGGCTTCATCAGTTTCTTTATTTACAAACAACTCTATGCTTCTGTTGTCCTGAGGGATCCATTCTGGGATTAGTACTCGTGTCAGTAATTTCCCTCTAGGTGTTCTAGGCTCTTCTAATGGTTCTTTTCCTTGAGATTTAGTTTCCGTCTCTAGCTGAATCACGCCAAACTTGTTGGTATTGTTTGGTTGCATACTTAAGATGTACATTGTTCCTTCCTTGTCTATGTACGCGTCTCTCTCAAATTTCACCACTGGATGTTCCAATCCAATGGGTTGATCGGGGTTGTGCATTTGCACCACTTGCCTTCGCAAACCATCCTCATATATGCGAGCACCTAATCGGTTGGTTCGGAGAAACTCTAGTTGCGTTCTATAGGGTCCTTCAGGTCTCTCTAAATACGCTACATTTGACCCTACTTCTGGTCTTTCTGTGCTAAATGCCATTTCTGGATCGCTAGTATCTGAGCTCTCGTAGGGATAACTAGTGTTCAATTGTTGAGCCCACGATCGTGCAGTAGTTCTTACACTTGCCTCTGATGATCTAAGGCTTCGTCGGTTTGACTTGCCTATATGTTTGTCCGATCTAAGGTTCATTAATTTTCTTCCTTGCACACTCAGTACACGCTCAGATCGTCAATGATTCTTTGTTATTACTTTCTTGATTCTTTTTAAATTTCTCTAGATTCTTGTCTTAATGTATGCGTCAGGAATTTGACTTTCCGTGGTACTTTGAGTTCTCGTTCCGTCAGACTTATGTTCTTTCCTTTAGGTTTTCGTGTCACACACCTTTACTTTAGTCTTGAACTTCGTAAATTTAATTCTCTTGAACTTGAGGCGTTCCTATCGTCTTTAATCCACAATACTACCGGTTATCCTAGGCTAAGAATTGATTGAGGGGGTTGAGTAATCTTCCAACCTCGAGTCAGCTTTTCTGGTTGCTCTGATGCCCAAGAAGCCGCGCTTCCCAAGCTTTATGCCCTTCACTGCCTTTCTTTGGTTGCCTTTGATTGCCCTTGCTAGACCTGGAAAAATTCACTATTAGACCAATTCACAGTTGGATGATCAAGCACTTTAGTATATACACCTTTTAAGTCCCTTAACCTTTGGCAAAATTTTCTTCCAAAGCCCCCTTTCTTTCCTAGTCCCACAGATGGTCAACCTCAAAATAGATTATCTAAAAATAGATGTATCCTTCAAGAGCTTTCTAATGAGCTATAAAGCTCAAAAAAAGGACTTCAGATGAAAAAGTTATGACCGTTCAGGCCCCCAGGGGTAAAAACTAACAAACAGGTTTTTCTCCAAATATTAGCTAAGGGGTCTCCTATGAGTCTAATCACCCAAAAATTTCCCAAAAATAGCCCCAAAATTGGCCAAAAAATGAAACCCTAAAATTTGCAATGGGGGTGCACAATCGCGATGGCGTGAGACAATCGCGATGGTCTGGGACCATCGCGATGGCGTGAAGGTGAACAATCGCGATGGTCTAGACGTGAATGATCGCGATGGCGTGAAGTGGAACCGTCGCGATGGTCTGAAGTGCACGGTCGCGATGGTCCAAATGTGAGCAATCGCGATGGCTCGATCAGGCGGACAATCGCGATGGCGTCAGTCAACGGTCAACGTGAACAATCGCGATGGTCCAAAAGTGAACCGTCGTGATGGTCACAGATGCGATGGCGTGAGCCAATCGCGATGGTCCAAAATTCGAGTTGTCGCGATGGTGTAAGGGTGTCGTCGCGATGGCGTGAGGTGCGAACCGTCGGGATGGTCTAGCTTGCCACGTGGCAGCGTTGGCACGATGGCGTGAGCCAATTGCGATGGTGTGGGGTCAACCGAACAGTCACGATGGTCCGCGAACCGTCGCGATGGTCCAAATGAACCGTCGCGATGGCGTGAGACCGTCGCGATGGTCCGGCCGAGCCGTCGCGATGGCGTGAGCCAATCGCGATGGTGTGACACAATCGCGATGGTCTGAGACCGTCGCGATGGTCCACCAAAATGTGATTTTTGTAGATGCGTCTGTGGATTCGTGTGTGCGCTTGTGTCGCCTATCCCGGGGTGTGGTCGCTTACCAAAAATTCCGCACTTGGCAAACCATCGCGATGGTCTGACACAGATGGAAATCTCTGACAGAAAGTGAAGTTTTTACCTTTTCCAAGCTTTCATGATGCTCTGGAGCTCTGTACCTGCAAGAAAACTCAAGAAAACAAAAGCACATGCAAGCACAAAAGCTCTCTCTCACTCTCTCGCATGCACAAATGAGGGGAAATGAGGAGAATGGGTGGATATGGTGAATTTTCTGATTTTTTTGGAGATGAAGATGATGATGCGGTGATGAAGATGGAGTGTGGGGGAGGTGAAAAACACTAAAAACTAAGTAAAAACAACAACAAAAACTGAAATTTTTACCTTCCAACGCCACTTCTTGCTATACTCTTACCATCACACATTCGTCCTAGACTTGATCCCCGGCAACGGCGCCAAATTTGGTGTTGCTCTAGCACAATGGTAAGTACCACGTTAAGAAGCTTCACCTCCTTAATTGTCAATCCGCGGAAGAGATAGGAGTGATATGAAGATCGTGAACGTGAGATGAAGTGAGAGTGAAGGTGAGAAGCATAGAAATGCACACACACATACACACACACTACGAAGAGACAAGCAAGACACAATGGAAGGTGAGAAATCAACTCTATTACTCAAGAACACTCTTACAAGCTCATAATAGCTCTAAGCTCACACTAACCAACCTCAAAAATGAGCTCTCTAGCTCTTTTTATAGTTTCTAGACTAGTTTTGACCTGTTTCACATCTAGTGATCGGCATAGTTAAAAATTAGGTTCTAGATGCTATTTGGAAGGGTAAACGGTGTCTAAAAATAACCAAAATTGATACACTCATTCTACCTAAGCTCCTCAAGCTTGAGGACTCCTCGGCTTGCACAAAATGGAGCTAGAAATTAAGAAAAGGGTTTTTGTATGTGACATATGTTACAATAGTGATAAAAATCACTGTTGGAGGTTTTTGAAAAGTATTTTTAAAACATAATTCTTTGAGAAAAGATCCGACTGGCTCCTTGCTCCGTCGTTACATGCTTCCGCGTCTTCTATGCCTCTGGCTGCTTCCAACACCACTCAATACACGTTCTAATCACCAATACTTCTTTGTTCTCAATTACTTGTTTACTTTTTATTTCTTTCAAACTCTTGTCTTGTCTCAAACTATGCATTAGGAACCGACTTTTCATTGTATGTTTGAGTTCTCATACCGTCAAAATTAAGTTCTTTCCTTTAGGGTTTTTGTTTTGGCACTCTTTTAGCTTACACGTAGACTTGAGAAAAATTTAAGTCTCTTGGACTTGATGCGTTCCTATCGTAGTCCTATTTCAATCAACAATTACTACCCACAATTAGCCTAAGCTAACAATTGACTAAGGGGGTTGAGCAGTCTTCCAACCTCGAGTCAGCTTCGTTGAGTGCTTTGTTGCCCAAGAAGTCATGCTTCCCAAGCCCTGCTTACTTCACTCTTTGCCTTGCCTTTAATGACCTTGGATGGCTCTCGGTAACCTTGCAAAAGTCCAATGTTTAGACCACTCTTCAACCTTACTGAACAGACACTTTGATGTATACATCTTTAAGGGTCCCTTTTCCTTTGGCAAGATTCTCAAGTACCCCCTTGCTTTTCTAATCCCACAGAAGGGTCAACTTCAAGTTATCCTATCTAAATATCAACAAGCTTTAAAGCTCAAAAAATGGATTTCACATGAAAAAGTTATCAATGTTCAGGCTCTCAGGGTTTAAAATAGGTAGACACGTTTTTTCCAAATATGAGCTGAGCCTCTCAGTTGCACCAATTACTCACAAATGACTCAAAATAGTCCCTAAAATTGCCAAAAAATCAAACCCCAAATCGGCATTTTATATGAACCATCTCAATGGTATGCGATAATCGCGATGGTCTAGAACTGTCATGATGGTCTGGTTGAACCGTCATGATGGTGTGATGCAATCGTGATGGTCCACACTTACCGAAGCATCATGATGGTCTAGTGAGCCATCATGATGGTCTGATTTATTGATGCATCACAATGGTCCAAGTCGATCGAGTCGTCATGATGGTTTGGTACTGTCGCAATGGTGTGGTCAATCGTCACCATGGTCAATGGTGAAAGGAACCATCGCAATGGTTCAAATGACATGTGGCCAGCAAAGCATCATGATGGCATGAGCCAATTGTGATGGCATAGGGGCGGCGTGATCTTCACGATGGTCCATGACCGTCATGATGGTCTACTAAACCATCGCCATGGTGTGAGACTATCATGATGGTCCGATCAAGCCCTCGTGATGATGTGAGACTGTCATGATGGTCCGATCGAGCCCTCGCGATGGTGTGAGCCAATCACGATGGTGACACCCCATCGTGATGGCGTGAGCCAATCGTGATGGTCCATCAAAATGAGAATTTTTAGGATGCTTTTATGGATTCCTTTGTGCGCAAGTGTGCCCTATGCCGTGCTATAGATGTATTCCAAAAAAGTCGACTTTGTCAAACCATTGTGATGGTCCAACACCAATGGTAGAACTGATAGAAAATCATAGATTTTACTTTTTCAGAGCTTGTTGTACTAGAGTGCTTTACCTGCAAGAAAACTCACAAACACAGAATCATGAACTCGTGCAAGAACTCTCTCACTCTCTCCGCATGTGCAAATGAGAAAAATGGGGACAATAGGTGGATATGGTGAATTTTCTTTTTTTTTTGGAGTGGAAGAAGATGATGTGGGAATGAAGGGGGAGCATATGGGAGATGAAAAACACTAAAAACTATGCAAAAACAACAACAAAAACTGAAATTATTTACCTTCCAATGTCGGTTCTTGCTATACTCTTACCATCAAGCGTTCGTCCTAGAACTCAATCCCTGACAATGGTGCCAAATTTGGTGTTGCTCTAGCACAATGGTAAGCACGATGTTAAGATGCGCCACCTCCTTAATGTCAATCCACGGAAGAGATAGGAGTGATATGAAGATCATGAACATGTGAAGTAGTGAAAGTGAAGGTGAGAAGCATGGAAATGCACACACACATTTTGCTCAATAACACTACTACAAGCTCAATTTTGCTCTAAGCTCACACTAGCTAACACAATCCAACCTCAAAAATGAGCTCTCTAGCTCTTTTTATAGATTCTAGACTAGTTTTGACTGGTTTCACATCTAATGTTCGGCATACTTAAAAAATAGGTTCTCGGTGTCATTTGGAGGTCTAAATGAGATCTAAAAATAACCAAAATTGCCATGATTGTTCTACCTAAGCTCCTCACGCTGAAGGACTCCTCGGCTTGCAAAAAATGGAGCTCATCAATACAAAATTGGGTGTTTATGATACATATATTACAAAGGTGATGAAAATCACTATTTGGAGTTTTGAAAAAGTAATATAAAGCATATTTCTTTGAAAAAATGAATGTCTGGCCCCCCTGCGACTCTTTGCAGTCCACTTCTTCATACTCCCTCTAGGTCCATGCCTATGGTTGTTGCCAACAATGGAGGAACTAGCTTAGTTAGTCGCACAAAAGCTAGGAGGAACTCCCAAAATAGGCAACATCAGAATATCACTACCATAAAACATTGCACTTGTGGCGATCATCACATGGCTAATGATTACCCAATGCAAAACCAGAATGCCATAGCTCCATGCTCATACCACTACACCATAGAGAGAAAATACACAAATCATATGGCACAATATTATATGTACAATAAGCAAGAAGTTAGACAGAACTACGAGTAGCCATATAGGTATCAAAATCAATATCAACAGCAACCCTACTTTAGGCCACAATAGAATTACCAACCATAATATCAAGCACAACCTAGACCACAACTAATGCTAGGATAGCAATGGTCATCCCCTACTTATGTAATATCAATCAAATATGCGGTGGCAAAAGAGAATATTGATAGGGCTTTTAGCCTCACTTTCTCCATTAATCACCAAAATTATCCAAATGCTAATAATTTTGACTCATCTCATGGAGAGAACCTTCCCACCTTTGGAATTGGAGAAAACAGACAAACTTTTAACTACATAGAGCTTTTGTGTAAAGGAAATTTCGAACACAAAAGTTGTCGCTTGGTCAAAAAAATAATCCCTCTCCCCCAAGGAGTGATTGATTAGGATTTGGTCCTCCTTGGGATGCTCGTGTGTTGCATCCTTGGGGACAACCCATGGTTGTATTTATCCACACCATTGTGCATAATCCATAGCAAGGAACATTGTTTATTTTTGGCTTTTGCTTTGCATATGAGTTTTTCCTCAATTTGTGAAATTGATTAGTATTTTTTTTATACATTAGTATTTTTCCCTTCTATGCATTCCCTATGTTTACATTTCACCCTTAAACCTATCATTTTGATCTTAACTCTATGAACGGAACCTCATCGCCCTTGCATGGGCCATTTTTTCTATTAGAACATATCATATGCCACCACTTCAATATATACAAGAAACGTATCTGAAGTTCCACTCTCACAAAGTATTAGGAATAGAGTGATAAAATAGAACATGCACACATAGACTCCCATCAAAGAGAGGGTAATACAGCTCATTTTGCATAGCTTGGATATGGAATTCATTAAGCATTGAATATATTCAGATGTATGGTTATAAGTTGCATGAAGGGTAGCTATTGGATACTTTACGGTCTTCTTGTACAGGCTTGAGATTGATATAAGAGATAAAGAGAGAGAAAGAGAGGGAGAGAGAGAGAGAGAGAGAATAAATGTTTTATGAAAGGATAGGATGTGTGGATATGCCGTATTGAGATTGAATGTATGAAATACATCATGTATAAATAATCAACATATGTCAAGATAGGAAATTTATTTTAGGTCTACTATCATGAAAAGACATGGAAAAATGGACATCACAGATGTCACTCTAGTACAATGGTGAGTACCAACGTGAGGAGCTCCACCTCATAATTGTCAATCCACGGAGAGGGTAGGCCGATATGAAGATCAAGAGCAAGTGAAGTGCATGAAGGTAATGGTGATAAATGCAATTGCACACACACAAGGAAAATGGCAATGGAGATCAATGGAAGGCAAGAAAAGAACTCATACTCATATTCATCATCAACTAATTACAATATCTCTTCTAGTTACTAGCTCATAAGTTCAACAACAACCACAAAATGAGCTCTCTAGCTCTATTTATAGTTTTTGCTTAGTTTTGACCGGTTTCACATCTAGTGATGGGCATAGTTAAAAACTAGGTTCTACATCTAATTTGAGGTACCTAACAGCTTCCAAAAATTATGAAAATTGGTATGCCCTTTCTACTTAGACTCCTCAAGCTTGAGGACTCCTCGACTTGCACAAAATGGAGTCACACATGCAGTGATTGGATGTATGTACATATATTACATTGTTTTAGTGATAAAAATCACTGTCTTGATTATGAAGTAACCTATGTGCTTCCTCTACATCTGTGACAAGATCATCTGCTTGATCCTTTGCCTTGAACACTCCCCTCCTCATTTCTGCTATCCTTGACAGAACCTGACCGTGCATGGGTAATGTAGTTAGTGAGGAGGTCTGATGCTAGGGTCTCATTCTAGCTTCTCCCAATCGATGGGTTGGGGCTCATCTAGAGGTGGCATCTGATAATGTTGAGAGTACATCACTAATTCACATGCAAACAAATGGAGCAAATGAGTGGGTGGGCTAATAAATACTTCTGAGTGGTACTCCCAAAAGCCAATACTGAACATATCTTCAAATGTCTGCTTGTAGCAAGTGGGCATATACTTCAATCAGCAGTGCCACGCATAACATACTTTGAGTGAGGATGTTGTGCTCATGTCGTATACTAAATCCAAGTTTCCATGTTCGAATCTTGGGGTGTTCACCATTGGAGCCTTGACATGCATGAATGCCTTGAAGACCATTTGCATCATATCAAAAATTTTCTCTGTTGTTTGCATGGCAACATCAGTCATCCGATGCAGGTGGGGTAACCAATGGTGAATCGACGGTGGGTGTGTTGTTCTAGGGAGGTGCGAGGTATGGGTAGTTTAGCCAATCTTTACATTGGCAGTTGTTCTGAACTTTTATTGCAAAGGCCTTCCAGGTACGTCTTCTAGGGTCCTGTCCATAGCACGGGTTGTATTTTAAGTGGGTAGGCGCATGCATCCACGTATGCATCATCTCTAGTATTACTGAAGTAATTCCACCCTCCATGTAAGTTGATAGATATGACCCTTTTCAGCTTCCAGGGGAACAACTTTTGGCTCGAACTGAGTGGCATGCATTGGGTGCTTCTTAGTGATGCTCTCAATCTGGAAATTGTATTCCTCGAGCAAGAGGAAGTAAGGTTTATACTGTAGCTCACTAGACATTATGTGTTGACATGGTGCTATAGCTGCAAAATATGAAGACTTCAGAATAACTTCTTCAATATTGGTCATCGCATGTAATTGAGCTTCAATTCAAGCGGAATGTGTTTTGTCGAGTTCTTCAACCATCTTCAACCATGTTGGGGGAGGTAACTTGTATGTATCATGGCCTCCTGTTGAGGATCTGCCTCCAACCATGGGCAATGGTACATGCTCATCTTCAAATGTGTCCTCCGTTGGAATCTATATTGTGTCATTTGGTTTCGATAAGTCTGATGGAGATTTCGGTCTAGGAGGCTCCGTCATGCTAGATACTTGGGTCTGCAATTCCTATACTTTTGTGTGTAGCACATTCAATTCTTCAAGGAGGGTCTATGGGGTGACCTCCTGCACAATTGTAGGTCCTAATGAGTCCTTTAACATCAATTTCTTGTTTGTTTCCTTGAGCATTTGGCACTCTTCTTGTAAGTGGTCATAATCTCCTAGCATCTGTGCGTGGTCTTCCAAGAGAATTTGCATGGACTCAAGGGAATCACCTTGAAAGTGAGAGGGATTGATAGATGTCTCTAGATTATCCAATGTGGCCTCAAAGTTTTTAGGATTTTGCTGTTGGAGTCCTTGATTTTCTTCTTTAGCTACACTGAGGTGCCATCCAAGGAGTGCCATGTTGTGCAATAATTGAGCATTGCGCATTAAGTAAACGTCCAAATAAGACTCAACTTCTTTCACACGTTCCTGTACTTGTGCCTCAAGGGTTTGTTGTTACTGATGGTACTCTACTTCCAAGGCTTGATATTTCACATTGAGTTGTTGATTTTGTAGTGTCAGCCCATCTAGCTGTTTTTGCAATCGTGGGTTGTCTGTTGAAGGGCCGAATGTTGTCGCCTTAATGAAGAATACTCTCGGTTAATTTGTTGAAGGCACTCTATCATCTGTTGAATGGCAACATCAACAATGGAAGATGATGACGATGCGAGTGTGGGAAATGATACATTGTTGGTGCAATTTACAAGCCTACACATTTGGCTTGTAGTCCATGCATATATGAAGAAGCATGGGAATCAATGCTATTGGATAAATTACCATTTTACTCTTTGTAAAAGTCATGTTTGACTTGGAATCTTTGTAAACACCTACCAAGAAGAACTCGTGGAGAAGTTAGGAGTTGATTGATGGAATATCTCCTATAATGGAGGATCACTTTTTTTAGAGAAAGCCAAAATTTGAATTCAAATTCAAATTGGAAGTGAAACTCTTATATAAACTTCTAGGAAAAATTCGTGGGTAAGACTCATCAATCTCGAGCTATTCATTGTACTTTTTGAGTGTGTGTGAGGCCTATAGAGTAGCCTACACCTTTCTCCACCATTAGGCAATGATCATCATGCCTATGGCATTGTACAACATTGTGCATTAATACAATACATTCATATTGTTCATCTATGATTTCTCTGTGTTAGTCATATTCTACAGTCAACTTGTGGAGATCATATCTCACTCATTTCTCCACCAAATTCAAACATCTATAGCTTGTTGGAACCAGCTCAAAATTTTCTACATGATGTCAAAATTTGAAGCATTCATATTCAGCCATTTCAGAGAAAAGTCCGTCGAGGTGATCACTAGTCGAGGTCTGCAACAGTCCTAAAAAATCGGGGGTAAAGGTTTACTTGCTAATTTAATTTCTCTGAGCATAGTTAATAATTTTAAGTGATTCCACTTGAAATAGTTAGCTTGCTAAGCTAATTAGATACCCCTAAAAAGAATTTTTCCAATTCCTATTGTGCTTGTCATACTGAGCAAAAGATACAGCAGGTGTATGGTCAAAAATAGAAGGTTTTCTTGAAGACTTGAAGTTCAAAGTTTTCTGTTTTGATTCAGTCTTTTCATACATCATTTCCGAAGTACATAGGCCATTTTATGGTGGTATTGGAAATCTAAGAAGGTCTACTTATCAATCTGAAGTATCAAAGGGCTGGTACAAAGCAGGATTTGGCAGTACCTACTCATCATCTTGAAGTGTCCATCCATCATTCCCAACAAGGTATACTCCTGAACAGAATGGGGTAGCTGAGAGAAGAAATAGATTGATTGTTGAAACAGCTAGGTCAATGTTGAATGAAAAGAAATTACCTAACTACTTATGGGCATAGAGTGTATCTACTGCCACTTACCTCATAAATAGGTTGCCATCTAAATCTATTGATGGGATGACCCCTTATGAAGCATGGCATGGTAAGAGACCCTCACTTGATTATTGCACGATATTTGGATGTGTAGCATATGTACACATTCCTTCTCAGATAAGAGGTAAGCTAGACCCTAAGGCTGAGAAGTGTATCTTTATTGGATATGATCTAAATCAGAAGGGGTACAGGTTCTAAAATCCTTCAAATAAGGGATTCATGGTTAGTAGAGATGTTGTCTTTGACGAAAACGACTCTTGGTATGAGAATGAATGCAGGAAGGTTAAACTACCCTATGACTTGGAGGAGGAGTTTCCAAGTCTTACTAAGGAGGAACCTACTCAAAATGAAGACACCAATTCAGATGATGAAGACATTATCAATCTTGAAGAAATCAAGGCATGGAAGTCCAAGGCAAACTCAAAATGAAGAAACTTGAAGACATACCTAAATCTTCTAACCAAGCAAACAGAAGATCACAAAGGGAGAGTAAGAACCAATCAGATATGGGTATGACACCTCTCTTGTCACTAAACATTATATTTATCTTGCCAAAGATTTGTCAATTGAAGAACTAGGATCATATGAAGAAGCAAAAAGTAAGACAGAATGGAAGGAAGCTATGGATGAGGAGATTGAAGCACTCAAGGAAAGTGACACATGGGAACTAGTACCAAAGAAAGAGTCCATGAAGGTAATTGGATCCAGATGGATCTATAAACTCAAAAGAAATTTTGATGGGTCAATAAATAGGTACAAAGCCAGATTGGTGGCCAAGGGTTTTACACAAACCCAAGGCATTGACTATGAAGAAACATTCTCACCTGTGGCCAAGATGCCAACCATCAGGGTATTGGTAAGTGTGGCTATAGCTAAAAATTGGAGCATGTATCAATTGGATGTAAAAAATGCATTTCTTAATGGATGGATTTCAGAGGAGGTATATATGTCACAACCTCCTGGCTATGAGGATCCTAACAAGGTAACACATGTATGCAAGTTAAAAAAGGCTCTTTATGGATTGAAGCAGGCACCTAGGGCATGGAATCACAGGTTGACTACATACCTTCAAGACCAAGATTTTGTCATGAGCAAGGCAGACACTTCTCTATTCATCAAGAGAAGTAATCCAGAGGTAATATACCTATGTGTATATGTTGATGATATCATACTTACAGGTAATGATGTCAATGGAATCAAAAAAATCAAGAACTAGATGATGAAGGAGTTCAAGATCAGTGATCTTGGTTTACTAAAATATTTTCTTGGACTTGAGCTAGTTTATACTAACTCTGGAATCTACATTACTCAGAGAAAGTACATACAGGATATATTGAAGAAGTTTCATTTGCAGGATGCCAAAGCTGCAAGTATTCCAATGGAGGTAAATCTAAAACTAAGTGCTCATGAAGGAGATGTGCTTGATGACATTACAGGTTATCAAAGCATAGTAGATAGCTTGAATTATGCTACCTTGACAAGGATAGATATTGCATATGGATTTAGTGTGCTAAGTCAGTTCATGCACAAGCCAAGGGTACCTCACTTAGAAGCTACCAAAAGAATTCTAAAGTATCTCAAAGGCACTCAACATCATGGTTTGTATTTTCCTTACACATCAGACTTGGACATTAAGATTTATTTAGATGCAGATTGGGCAGGATGCAAGGATGGTAGGAGCACTTCAGGATACATTTCATTTGCAGGTGATAAACCAATATCATGGTCTTCAAAGAAGCAACCTACTGTTGCTTTATCTTCTACAGAGGCAGAGTATAGAGGATTGGCAAATGCTACTCAAGAAGCCATATGGATCAAGTTATTGTATACAGAATTGGGTTTTTATAGTAATTCACCATTGATATTTGGAGATAATACAAGCTCACTTTCACCTTGCAGCTAATCCTATTTATCATGCCAAGACCAAGCATATAGAGGTCCATTACCATTATGTGAGAGAGAAGCTATTAAGCAAGGACATTCAACTAACATATGTATCAACCAACATGTAGTGTGCAGATTTGTTAACTAAAGCATTGGATGGAACCAAACTTTGCAGGTTCAAATCAATGATTGGATTGCAGGATATACATGAAGACTGAAGATGAAGACCAAGCCAAAATGTTTGGCTTGAGGGGGAGCTGTTGGTGCAATTTACAAGCCTACAAATTTGGCTTGTAGTCCATACATATATGAAGAAGCATAGGAATCAATGCTATTGGATAAATTACCATTTTACTCTTTGTAAAAGTCATGTTTGACTTGGAAGCTTTGTAAACACCTACCAAGAAGAACTCGTGGAAAAGTTAGGAGTTGATTGATGGAATATCTCCTAATAATGGAGGATCAATGTTTTTAGAGAAAGCCAAAATTTGAATTCAAATTCAAATTGGAAGTGAACTCTTATATAAAATTCTAGGAAAAAGTCACGGGTAAGACTCATCAATCCCGAGCTATTCATTGTACTTTCTAAGTGTGTGTGAGGCCTACATAGTAGCCTACACCTTTCTCCACCATTAGGCAATGATCATCATGCCTATGGCATTGTACAACATTGTGCATTAATACAATACATTCATATTGTTCATCTATGATTTCTCTGTGTTAGTCATATTCTACAATCAACTTGTGGAGATCATATCTCACTCATTTCTTGACCAAATTCAAACATCTATATCTTGTTGGAACGAGATCAAAGTCTTCTACGTTCTATCAAAATTTGAAGGATTTATATTCAGCCATTTTAGAGAAAATTTTGTTGAGGTGATCACTGGCTGAGGTCTGCAACAGTCCTAAAAAATCAGGGGTAAAGGTTTACTTGCTAAATTAATTTCTCTGAGCATAGTTAATCTTTTTAAGCGATTCCACTTTAAATAGTTATCTTGCTAAGCTAATTAGATACCCCTAAAAGGAAGTTTTCCAATTCCTACTGTGTTGTTCATACTGAGCAAAAGATACAGCAAGTGTATGGTCAAAAATAGAAGGTTTTCTTGAAGACTTGAAGTTCAAAGTTGTTTGTTTTGATTCAGTCTTTTCATACATCATTTCCAAAGTACATAGGCCATTTTATGGTGGTATTGGAAAGCTAAGAAGGTCTACTTATCAACTCTGAAGCATCAAAGGGCTGGTACAAAGCAGGATTTGGCAATACCTACTCATCATCTTGAAGTGTCCATCCATCATTCCCAACATACATGCATGGTGGGTCGTAATGCAATGGGTATGGGAGTTGGGGTAGGGATAATGGATGTTGTGGCGAGGGTCGCGAGGTTGGCAAGATGTGTGCAGATAGGTGGCGTGTGGAGTGTGCTATGTGATGTGGGTGATACATGCACATGTGCATACAGTGAGGTAGTGGGTGAAATCTCCATGTCAAAGGAGGTGCTTTCTGTGACAGTAATGTCAAAGAGTGAAGTGGGTGCGATTGTACGAGGTGGGGGATGCAATTGTGTTGTGAGAGGTGAGTGAGATGGTGTGGTTGGTGGCCTTAAGAAAGGAGCGTGTGAACCGAATTCTTGGGATGGTATTACAAAGCAAAAAGGTGGGGTTTGCAGATATAGAAAATGTGTGAACGAGGGGTAGAATGATTGTGGTTGTGAAGATGATGTAGAGGTGTACAATGGGTTAGTAGTGTATGAGTGGAAATGTGGAGGTGTGGAAATGACGAGTGGTGTAGGGACAGGTGGAGTGAAGGAAGATGGAAAGGGAGGGTTAGTCATAGTCGAGCTAGAGATCGAAGGCCAAATGGAAATAGGGGATGGAATGTGAACATTGGGGCTCTCTACAACATCAAGGGAGGGTTGGGTTGGTGCTAGGGAAGAAGGGATGGTTTCACTAATGGTATATACAGGGGTAGTGTCTTTGCTCACCGTTAGATCAATGGTTGAAGAACCCACAGGGGGTGCGGATTTCATAGGATCTGTCGGTACACGAATGTATGTGGCCGTTTGTTTGAGGATTCTAACTCACTGAGGGTCAAACTTGGGAAGGGGTTTCCGTAGCAAGTAATGCAAGGCTTCGGGTACACCTACTAATTGAACCAATTCATTCATAGCTAAGATGAAAGTCTCCTCAAATCCACCTTTTGACCAATTCTTGTTGCAAAATGGCTTGACTATGTTCCTCAGTTATCTTGGTCCTTGCCCAAACCTTATTTATTGTGTTATGTAGTTGTTGGATGGCTATTGTATATGCAGCTGCTTCTGTTGTCTCCTCTTCATGTGTGCGAGTTTCCCCATGAGCTTCGGCTTGTGTCTTTGATGGATGTGCTTCTCCCTCACTCTCTTCAGTGTCATCTGCACCCTCATCGATCACAGTGTGCTTGTCATTTTCTTCTTTAGAGTCAGCATTCTCTCCTTCTGAAGGTGTGGTTGGGTAAGCGGGTCGTTCATATTCCTGAGAAACAAATTGTGTGTTCGAAAACTGGAGGTTGTTGGACAATGCCTCTGGGATCTTGAAGTCAAATGTGGTGTTGATATCCTCTGTACCCAAGCTAGTGACCAGGAAGGTAAAAGATTCAGAGACAAAAGTAGTTGTCACAACGGGAACTTTAACAATAGTGGTGGTCGTGGTTGGGATGGACGTAGGAATAGTGGTTGCTACGTGTGATACCTCCCGTGTTGTAGTGATACGATTCAAGCGGACTCTGAGTAGTGGGACTAGAGGTTGCCATTGAGCTGGATGTCAGTATGGGGACGTCTCTTGTGTGGGTTGTGGTGAAGGCAATTTCAAAACTTGTAAATAAGGAATGATACCACGCATTCGCTTTACTCTTCTGGCATTTAGAGGTCACATGGCTTTCTTTGAGCCCTTGTATTTTTGTAATTGTGCTACTAAAAGATCTCTTTCAATGGCGATATCATAAGCAAAACACATAAATAATGTGCGTGAGAGCACAGCAGCCATGGGAAACCTTCTTCTTTTCCCAATGATGTCCTACCAATACAAGCTGATCCTAGATGTAAGTTGCAATGTCAATCATTTGTGGGCCTATGGTAGCGAGGCATAATCCAAACCATAAGTGCTTGTGGGGAATTGTAAAGCGCTCTTGTGCTAGAAAAGCAAAATGTTAGAGGCATATTCTCAAAGAAGTAGTGAGTTGAGGAGTAATAACTGAGATCGCAGGCCATGTGTCCACGTCACTTCACTTCATAGCCTCGGGAATAAGGTGCTCTTTCTCCATGGGCGTATGATTACCATGAATCTTAAGAATTGTTCTGATTAAGTCCAAGGATAAAGTGAACTTCTTGAATGGGTGGTCATTAACTAAGGAAGATAGTATGAAGACTGGATCCAACTCTGTTCGCTCTTGTTCCTTAATAGACACAGCCAGATAATAGCATCGATAGAAGTCGGGTTTAGGGAGTGGTGCACTGAAGTAGGTTGCAAATCCTGCTCTATACCAAATAGGCCTGACTTCTTCACTATTCTCGAGGGCTTCGAACTCTTGAGAGAATAACTGATATCGCCGCCACACATTTTCTCCATATGTTAGGTTGGCTTCATAGATAAATTTGGCTTCACCCAATGGTTCGACAAGTCCTTGGAACCAATGTGCCTTACTGCTCACTTTTTCTGTGTTACCCCTAGGTGGGTCTTTAGTTGGCATGGGCCCTGTGAGACCTTTGAATTTTGGCGGTATCATTGTTAACAGGTTCTCAAATGGAAGAGTTGAGAAGTCGACTACCAATCGCCTGAGCGCCGCACTAGTGGAACTTTTTGATTGCATGATGAAAGCTTGTGAATGAACCTAAGCTGGAGTGAAGAGGAAAACACATTGGTCATGGAAATTAATTAAGATCCCAAGAAG
Organism: Ceratopteris richardii; assembly: GCA_020310875.1. Lineage (NCBI taxonomy): Eukaryota > Viridiplantae > Streptophyta > Polypodiopsida > Polypodiales > Pteridaceae > Ceratopteris > Ceratopteris richardii. The sequence goes on from CM035429.1 coordinate 101,926,549, forward strand.
ATGAGACCTACATTCCTTTCCGCCACCAACATGCTTTGGGTGAAATGTGCATGGTTTGAATGATGTGAGATAATGGAGTGAAAGTGAGTAGTGCGTGATTTAATTGTGAGTGATTGTGTATGAGGTGTGTGGCTTTACAGTTAAAATCTTGTGAGCACTATCTAGTAAGTTAGTGTAAGTTACAAGATGGTAGTGAAATGAGTTGACAAAACTAGATATGGATGGAGTGGTCAGCAAGTGTCTATCATTATGAGGTTGCCGGTAAGGATTGGCTTGGTTAAGAGCTATCATGATTAGTGAAGTCTTGAGAATCCATTTCTGTACAACAAGATGGGGTACAAGAGATGAAGTGGAATATGCAAAAGAGGGTTTGTAGGGTGTCCGGTTACAAGTAGAAAAGGTTTTCTTTGGGCTTACTAAACTTGATGCATAAATAACACAATTCTTAGGTATCCAAATGTTGATATATTTAGGTAGTGATGTGTGTGAACACTCTAGGACCGCCGGGGCACTTTTTTCCCTCTTTAGGAGGTTTTTTCCCCCGGCTTGTATATACGCCTATTGCCCTAATGGGCTACTTATCTTTGTACATTCTCTAGTAATACATTCAGTCTTGTGTGTTGTGCTCCAAGCTTCTTCTTCTTCCTTGTGTTGTTCGCGTGCTTCCGCAGACGTCTAACTCCAACAATTGGTATCAGAGCAGGTCGTTGCTTCTTCTAGGGTGCCGTCGACACTCCTCGGTTTGTAGTCTCAGATTCGCACAAAATTTGGTGAGCATACTCAGGGTGTTTCCGAGATCAAAACAGCTTTGCTATGTGGTGCCGAAATCGCGATCTGAGCTCGTTTCGGCCTCCGAACGCACTATCACAGTGCTTGTGCAGGCTATTTCGTCCTTTTGTGCCAAAGGTATATACCAGTTTCTGTTCGCCAGTTTAAGCGTCTCGAAGTCTGCTACAGGTCTAGCAGAACTCGTCTGGGCAGTTTTGTTCAACTTTTTGAGATACAGTCAATTTTCTGCATCAAGGTATTTTAGTCACCGGCCATGGCTGAAAGCAGTGATGTATTCCGTATGTTGGCTGTTGAGGATAAGTTGGATGGTACCAACTACCCATTATGGGCTTATATGATGTGACATGTACTGTTGCAAAAGGATTGTGGAACATTGTGCAGGGTGTTGAAAGACGTCCTGTTACACCTGTAACGACAGGTACTGCAAATACAGGTGTTGGAGCTGATGAAGATGGTGTCGAAGATGATATTCCGCAGATTCCAGTTCGTGTTGCTGTTTCTGTTGCACCTACTGCAGAGCAGATTCGTTGGGATGGCAGAGATGCCCAGGCACATGCATTGATAGCTTTGTCTGTCAAACGTGCCATTATTCCTCACATTCGCTCTTGCAGAACAGCAAAGGATGCTTGGGATACACTTACCACTTTGTACCAGGCTAGGAATGAGGCTCGTGTTGCTTACCTCCGAAAACACTTGGAGAGTGAGCACATGAATGAAGGTGATTCGATGGACAGTTTTCTTACAAAGATCAAAGACCTGAAGGAACAATTGATTTCTGCTGATGAGGTCATACCAGATAGCTCACTTGTGCAGACCGTTCTGAATGGCCTTCCTGATTCATATCAGAGTTTTGCCTCTACTCTTCGATTGATGATGAAAGGCAATCCGAATGCCTTGTCATTTGAGGAATTAGTCTCTGTTCTGTTGCAGGAAGATCAGTCCAGGCAGAACAGGTCCATTATGCGTGTTGCAGATCAAGCTTTCCTGGCTAGTCAGAAGGGCAAAGGAAAATGGAGCTCTTCTACTAGTAAGCAGAAATCTGCAAATGCTGCACAATCGAAGAACCAGGATAAAGATGAGAAGAAATCAGAAAAGCAGAAATTGTTTTGCAAGTACTGTAAAGGAAATGATCATATTATAAAGAACTGTCCAAAACTGGCTGCTAAAGAGGCAAAGAAGAAAGAGGCTAGAATGGTTGTTGCAGAGGCCTCTACACCAAAAACAGAGTCTGCAAATCTTGTGCAGGAAGAAGAATGGGCGTTTACTACTGTCTGCAGTTTTGACCCATCTTCTCATGATCAGTGCATGTCTGCAGTAGACTTAGATGTTTGGTACTTTGACAGTGGGGCAACCAAACATATTACCTCGCAGCGCAGTTTCTTCTCTTCACTCGAGCCTGCCCCTACAGGGAATACCGTCACATGCGCCAATAACTCCTCTTATCCTGTTATGGGAGTTGGTAAGATCATTCTGACTACTGCTGATGGTAGTTCTTTCACTTTGTCAGATGCTTTATTTGTGCCAGGGATCAAAAAGAACCTGTTATCAGTTTCTGCATTAGCCAAGATTGGCTTGGTTGTGAAATTCATTGATGACAGGTGTACAGTCCATGATCTCTCAAATGGCGATGTGATTATTGCTTCTAGCATTTTATGTCGTGGGCTGTATAAGCTCATAGACTATGAAAAATCTGTGAATGATTCGGCATGTGCAGTTCATGATTCTCAGGCTATGTCAGATGCAAAGCTTTGGCATGCACGCTTTGATCATCTGAATTTTGCTAGTTTGTTACGCCTGCAGAAATCTGAAATGGTGTCCTCTTTGCCCAAACTTGAGGCACCTGGAAAACATGTTTGTGAAGGCTGTATTTTGGGCAAAATGCAGCGTTCTTCCTTTCCAAAAGATGGTTCAGTTCGGGCTATGCAGAAATTGCAGCTTGTACATAGTGATGTCTGTGGTCCTATGCAGACACCCTCTTTTGGAAATTACCTTTACTTCGTGACTTTCATTGATGATTTTTCCAGGCATGCATGGGTATATCCACTCAAAGCAAAGTCCGAAGTGTTCATGTGCTTCAAACAGTTTTTGGTTTTGGCTGAAAATCTGTCAGCATGTAAAATGGGCACCCTCCGTTCTGATCGAGGGGGGGAATATATGTCTTCAGATTTTAATGCATTTCTGGCTGAACGTGGGATAAAACACCAGTGTACAGTGCCGTATACACCTCAACAGAATGGAGTTGCTGAACGAAAGAACAAGTCACTCATGGAGATGGCGAGGTGCATGGTCAAAAGTCAGGCTTTACCACATAGTTTCTGGCTTGAGGCTGTCATGTGTGCAGCATATGTACTGAACAGGTGTCCCACGAAAGCGTTGCAGTCTATCACTCCATATGAGGCTTGGCATGACCGCAAGCCATCTGTTGCTCATCTGCATGTTTTTGGTTGTTTAGCATATGCATTAGTGCCTGAACAACATCGCAGAAAATTGGATGATAAGGCAGTAAAATGTATTTTTGTTGGGTACAGTTCTGAAAGTAAAGGCTATCGTCTGTATCATCCACAGACTAAACGCATTCTGGTTAGCCGTGATGTTGTCTTTGTGGAAGATGTTATTCAGCCATTGCTTTCATGTACTAAGGAGACATCTGTTAGCTCCAAAGACATGTATGATACTTTGATGCCTCTTTTTACAGGTGGACAGGCTAGCGCTGGTCCTAATGAGGCAACTTCTCAGCCTTTGCAAGCTTCATATGATGATGCAGATCATTCCATTTCTGATGCAGATTTACATGATGCACTTGTTGATGAGAGAGATGATATTGAACAGGCAAAAACTATGCCAAAATGGCTGGTGCAGACTTTGCGTGATAGCAAATTAGATGCACCTTTGTCATATCGTACTCGTTCAGGCTCTCATAGTACCTCCTTTGCATCAGATTGCTATGCTATGGCTGCATCTAGTCTCTGTGATGAGAATGAGCCTGTTTCTTTTGATGAAGCACAAAATTCAGAAAATTGGATGGCTGCTATGCAATCTGAATATGATGCTATAATGAAGAATGGTACATGGTCTTTATGTGACTTGCCTCTTGGCAAGAAGGCCATTGGCACTAAGTGGGTATACAAGCTGAAGCATAAACCTGATGGTACAGTTGACAGGTATAAGGCTAGGCTTGTTGCAAAGGGTTATGCGCAGGAAAGAGGCATTGATTTTGATGAGACCTTTGCACCTACATGCCGTATGACTACTGTTCGGAGCATTTGTGCACTTGCAGCCCATCATGGTTGGAATGTACATCAGTTGGACATTAAAACAGCATTTTTGAATGGTGACTTGCATGAAGAAGTGTATGTTTTTCAGCCCCGTGGCTTTGTGCAGAAAGGGCATGAAAACCAGGTGTGCAGGTTAAAGAAGGCGTTATATGGTTTAAAGCAAGCACCACGTGCTTGGTATGAGAAAATACATGCCTATCTGATTGCACATGGTTTTGAGAACAGTCCAACTGAAAGCACCTTATATGTTAAGCGTGCTAATGATGTGCTTTTGATCATTGTTGTCTATGTAGACGACATGCTGCTCACTGGTCCTCTTGAGAAGCATATTGCTGATTTCAAGGCTGATTTGCATGCCTCATTTGAGATGTCTGATTTGGGGCATTTGCATCACTATTTGGGCATTCAGTTTATGCAAGTTGATGGTGGAATGGCTTTGTGTCAAACGAAATATATTGACACATTATTGCAGCGTTTTGGCCTTGAAGACTGTAAGCCTATTGCCACTCCTATGGAGACAGGTTTACGATTGAGTCTTCATGATGCTGGAGATGCATTTGATGCTGTTCTCTATCAGCAGGCTGTTGGATGCTTGATTTACTTATGCATTACTCGGCCAGATATTCAATTTGCTGTCTCACAGATGAGCAGGTTTATGCATTGCCCAGGAGTCATGCATTGGAAAGCGGTTAAGCGCATCTTTCGCTACTTGAGTGATACTCGGCTACTTGGGTTGTTTTATCCCAAGGGGGGATCACTACCGCCAGATTTGCATGCTTTTTCTGACTCAGATTGGGCTGGTTGCTATGACACTCGTGTGTCCACCAGTGGTTTTTGCTTCATGCTTGGTAGCTCATGTATATCTTGGTTGAGCAAGAAGCAGCCTACTGTGGCCACTTCCAGTTGTGAGGCTGAGTATAGGGCAGCTTTCACAGCGACTGTTGAGTGTGTGTGGCTCAGACGCCTTATGGCTGATTTGGGTGTTGGCCAGTCTTCTGCCACCACCATCTTCACTGATAGTCAGAGCGCATTGGCAGTTGCGAGGAACCCTGTGTTCCATGCTCGCACTAAGCACATTGAGGTGCATTATCACTATGTCAGGGAGAGGTTCTCTGCTGGGGAGATCAGCTTGGCATATGTACCCACGCAGGAGAACATTGCAGACCTTTTCACGAAGGCTCTGCCTAGGGAGAAGTTTGAAGCTTTCCGCAAAGCTTTGGGCTTACTTCCTTTTGTGGAGTGATTTCCACATAGCTCGGCACTTCCTGATACATGAGTGCCAGCTCCTTGTTCACCGCATCACTCCCAGGGGGGATTTGTTGATATATTTAGGTAGTGATGTGTGTGAACACTCTAGGACCGCCGGGGCACTTTTTTCCCTCTTTAGGAGGTTTTTTCCCCCGGCTTGTATATACGCCTATTGCCCTAATGGGCTACTTATCTTTGTACATTCTCTAGTAATACATTCAGTCTTGTGTGTTGTGCTCCAAGCTTCTTCTTCTTCCTTGTGCTGTTCGCGTGCTTCCGCAGACGTCTAACTCCAACACCAAAGCAGGCGAGACTTGGATTGAGCTTTCACTAACATCTTGGGCATCCAAAATCTGTCAAATACACTGTCGTGGTTGAAATTGATAGGGTTGCTGAAGGTCTAGAGTGGTTGACTCATTGGATATTGTAGATTTTCCTATCCACCTTGGGCATGGGAATGCCATAGTGGATTTTCCAAGGGGCCACCCTGAAGTGCTACACCTTTGTGGGTGATGTGGTCGTGCTAGTCGTCGAGGGTGAGGTGTCATATCAACACTCTGCTTTGGAAAAGAAGGGATATCCAATGCTAATGTGTCCAGCCCATTAGGGAATGAGGCATTCTATACCATAGATCTAGGTGGATACCGTGTTAGCGAGGGTGATCTGATGGAGGTTCTTGAATCCTCCCATGTGTAGCTACTTGAAGGGGGGCTCGTGGGGGCCTTTTGGGCTTATTTAGAGTCTTCGGAGTTCACTCCCAGCTTGAGTTTGAGCCTTACGCCGCCATATTTGTTTGGTTCCTATTTGCTTACTCGATCTCACCTCCTGGAGGGCTGGTGTTTCCCATTTCTGTTCGTTAGAGCTAATTAACCCACTCAAAGTTGGAGTGTGGCCACGTGTAGCTAGGGAGTCTTTTGTTAAGTCCAATACTTTGGGGCACTGACCTTTGAGTGGTAAGTCATGGCATTGTCCTGCAAGTTCCAGCTGGAACACAATTTTGCGAAGATTTAAGTTCATCGAGTAGTGTTATAACCATTCATGGCCTAGGATCATGGGTTCTATTAGGTCATGTCATGGCAAACCAAAAGCTTAACTGGCATGGTCACGTCCTCGATGGAGATTGGTAACTCCACCTCACCTATGCAAGGGGTTTCTAATCCACCTAATCCTTCACTTCATATTCCTATTTCATACAATGAGAGAACCTAATTGCATTCATTGCTACACTCGAATCGATTAAAGCCCTAATTTGCGTACACATGGGATCATGACTTAGAGTGATGTTAACAAATGGTCTCCTATCAACAATACTAGGGATATCCTTTCCTTTGATTTGACACATGGCTGTTGGATATCATGGAGCGTCTTCTAGTTGAGGTTCACTACCTCGTCCTTTCCTTCGTAATTGCATGCACCTAATGCATTCTAAAGCCTCTGATTGGGCTTCTACCCTGATTCGTTTCTCCTCCTCATTTTGCTTCTTGACAAGAGTTAGCTGTTTGAGCATATCCTCAGTCAAGGGTTCTTGATATAGCTTAATTGTGCATGACATAGGGCAATATCCTCGTTTCTCTAACTTATGGGCATGTTGTTTCAAGATGTAAACTAACACCAAATCTCCTACTCGTAATCCCTTGTCTTTGATATGAGCATCACAGTAGGCTTTCTATCTCTTCTTAGTGGCATAAATTATGGTTTTTGCACGTAGTCTACTCTCTCTGAGTCATTCTAAGTCAAGTATTATCAAGGAAATTTCATGACCCATCCACCTATGCTCCTGAGCTATTTTGAGGGTGGGTATCAAAAAGTCCAATGGCAACACAGCATTCTAACCAAATACCATCTGGAATGGTGTGGCATTGAGCACTATTGTATAGGCTACTCGATAAGCCCATAAGGCGTGGTGTAATTGTTGATCCCAATCCGAACGCTTATTATTCACAATCTTGGTTAGGATGTTGCACAAAATCTTATTAGTACTCTCAGTCTGTCCATTGGCTTGTGGATGATACGATGCAGATTTCTTATGTATTACTCTGAAGTCTTATAATAGATATTCAATAACCTCGTTAAGAAAATGAGTACCCTTATCACTTACAAGCTCTATTGGAAGGCCATATCTTGTGAAGAAATTCTCAAAACAATAATTTTGCAATGGCGCGTGCATCATTCTTCTTTGTGGCCTTGGCCTCCACCCATTTAGTGAGATAGTCAGTGGCAACTATGATATACTCAGCATGGGAGTTCTTTGCAGAGGGGTTAATGGGTCCAACAAAGTCCATTCCCCATTTTGAGAATGCACGTCCTCCCATCATGGGTCGTAGGGGCATCTCATCTCTGTGTATAGGATATTGAGCCCTTTGACATACATCACATCGTTTTACATATGTGTGGGCATCCATATGGAGAGTTGGCCACCATAATCCTAAAAATAGTATGGCCTTAATAACACGGTCAGGTCCAAAATGGCCTCCTGCTGCACCTTGATGGGCAGCTTCCAAGAGTTTGAGATATTCACTCTCATGCACACATATCCTCAAATAACCGTCTCTCCCGCATTTATATAGATTATCACCAATGAGCTTGTAATCTTGAGCCTCCTACTTGGGACTTCTTTTACATGCCAGAGTCATGTTTTCTAGGAAAGTCTTGTTTCTCATATAGCTAACTTAAGGTTCACTCCAATCTGGCATTAGGGCCACATGGTATAGAGCAGCATGAAATATTGATGTTCTATTACAACACTTTGGACATTCATCGTACAATCGTCGGACATCTCTTTCCATGGAGGGCATATACACACCTAACCTTTTCAAGTTTAGTAATGTCCCCTGTCTCAGATGGTGTTGCTTGAGTGCACCTACATGTGCTAGTTGCAACCAATTTTCATACTCCTGTTCCTCTATGCAACAAGCAAGGATGTTCTGATGGTCCTGCCTATAGATACTACCAGCTCGGATTTGATATCATTGCGCTTTCACTACCTCCTCTTGGGTTCTCACTTGAGAACTCTTAGGTCTATATGTCAATACTGGAACTAATAGCTTTGCCCATTCAAGAACCATCTCAATGTTAAACAAGTAAGCATCTGGTAACTCATCTGCTACTCCAATAGCTGCTTCTCGTGAAGTTATCCTCGAGAGATGATCTGCTCTCAAGTGTGTTCTACCCTTCTTGACTACGACTTCAAAGTCATATTCCATAAGTAGTAGAAACCAATGTATTAACCTACCCGTATTGCAGGGTTTGTTCACTAAATACAAGAGAGCCTGATGGTCTATAAAGAACTTAAACTTGTTTGCCAATAAATAGTGGTGAAATTTCTTGACAGCATAGACCATTCCTAGCCCCTCTCGCTCCATTGTGGTGTAATTTTTCTCTGTATCATTCAACTACCTACTGGCATATGCAAATTGGTAAGTCAATATTCCCTTTGTGTGTGGGTTGTGCTAACACATAGCCTATGGCATGATTAAAAGCATCTATGTGTACGTGAAAAGGTTTCTTCCAATCAGGCATGGCTAGAATAGGTGCAAAACACAATCGTCATTTCAGTTCATTAAAAGAGCTCTCGTATTCTTCAATCCACTCAAAGCTACTTAACTGGTTTTATAGAGGTTTAGCAATGGTTGCATACATAAGGATGAACCGTCGGTAATATCTGCAATGGCCCATAAATGCTTGTACCTCCTTCACGTTCTTTGGCCTGGGTAAGTCATTGATCACTCGTACCTTATCTTCATCTATGGAAATTTCATTTTTTGAAACTATGTGACCAAGTATCTTACCTTGTCTTACCATAAAAACACACTTCTCAAGATTTAAACAGACTTGATATTCCCTACACTTGTGAAAGATGCACTCAAGCTCAGGGATATGATGTGGTCTAAGCATTGAGTGAGCACATAGATCATCTACATACACCTCTAGTTTCTTTCTCGGAAACTCTTTGAACACATGGCACATCAACCTTTGGAAAGTTGCAGGTGCATTCGTCAACCCAAAAAGCATCACACAAAATGCAAAGATACCCCATTCGGTGTCAAAGGTTGTCTTATGTTGATCCTCGGGGACAATGGCGACTTGGTTATAACCTAAGAATCCATCAAGGAAGCTATACACTTCCTTGCTTGCGACTCTTTCCAACAAGTGTTCTGTAATAGGTAGAGGGTAACTGTCCCTAATGGTGGCAACATTGACTTTTTTCAAGTTAATACACACTCTCAACTCACCGTTCTTCTTAGGTGCAACTACAATGGGTGATACCCATTTGGTATGTTCTATCTTGTAAATGAATTCGGCTTCAATGAGTCTATCTATCTCTTCCTTGATCTTCAATGCATAGTTATCATTGTACGTATAGGGCTTCTACTTTGTGGGTTTATCCTCGATTGTCATGGGTATCCTCTGAGAACATATATCTGGATCCACCCCTTTTAGGTTCTTGTAAATCCAAGCAAACAGATCCCTATACCTTTTCAGTAAGGCAATCAAACTTTCCTCCTCTTCGTCTGTCAGATCATGTCCTATGTACATACATCGTTCTTCTTCGCCCTTGATTGCTAATACAACTTTATTTGTGGTCTCCTTATTATTGTAATCTTCCCCATAATTTTTGTCTCTCTTAGGCACCCTTATCATGATTTTTCATTCTTCCATTACGTATTTTTTAAAATTTTCTGCCACTTCCATTAATGGTTCTTATTCTTCTTTAGGTTTCATGGTTTTACCCTTTCTCACCTTTTGATTTCGTTGACTAGGGCTTGAATTATCCTTTCCCTTCCTAGGGGTGGTGTTGTCTGAGGAAATGGCTTCTACCCAACCTAAAAATTCCTCTTTCGATGAACATTCAGGTCTGTTAAGTCTACTTCCCATTCTTCCTCTTTCACTTGCTTGCTCCTTTCTGAGATCTCACATTCGAGTTTATCCCCTTCAGTTTCCTCCCCTACAAAGTTTACAGTAAAAATAGATGTATCATAGCCATCTTCATCACAGTGGGGGGTCCATTGTTCTTCATTAATTGATATATCCATAGTCACAAAAATCTCTACGCAGCCATAAAGTTTGAATTCCTCATCTGGGAACACTACTGGCACATACAGTGGGTCCTCATTAGGTCTAGAGGTGTGTCCTATTCATGACATTCTTGCGGTTGCTCGCTCCTCCTCTTTTGCTTCAATTTTACACATCCATAGGTGTGTATCCTCACATAGCCATGATGGATCTGATGCTAAGGATTGTACCGATTCCTTCTCATCTTCATTCTTATGTATAGTATTCCATTGCAAGGGTGGTACATGTTGAAAATATAGCAAGCTTCATTGGAAGCTTTCATACCTGTTCATCCCCCATCCTCCATTTTCCTTCATAAGAAGTCTCCTTTGGTTACTAGTTTAGAGATCATGTTCCAAGTGCATATGAACGCAGTCATTAGCTCTCTTCAACATATAGTATATCAATAAAAGAAGAATAAATTATGCATCTGAAAAAAACTCGTAGCCTATTTACCTCTTCCTTAGATTTAGCATGAAAAAGGGGAATCACCATCAAATTGCATGACTCACATAAATTAGCCGTAGAAGTCACCTCAATTCATGCACGAAGCTAAAAATGCTCCTTGATTCATGGAACCCACCGATTTGAGCAAATACTTATTTAAGGAAGGGGCACACGTTTTATTATTGTGGCTCCTACAGCACCATGGCTCCTCATAGATCTTGTTTTGGTGATACTATGAAGATGTAGCGAAGAGAAGGCATGACGTTTGTATAATCTGCTACAAGCTTCTTGTACTGTTCAGACGAATTAAGTGATCAGTTTTTTTTTTTTTTTTTTTTGTTACACTTCCTCTTTCAACAAGTGTTGAAGAATCTGCCGCAGGTCTTATGTATGTCTTATTGGAAAGAATTGTACTGATGTGATTTCATAACATGATATATGCGAAGGCAAGTTGCATATTTTGATGAAAGAGAAAGGATCATGGTGAGAACTCCAAGGAAAGAGTACCTACTGTAAGTTCTTTGATTTCAAGAACTTATGACCGCTTGTGCTTAATTCTCTATATCATAACTAGTTCGTATGAAATATGGATGCGCATATATGTTGAACTAAAGTTGGCCCATTGACATCTAGTCTGGGCGACTTGAGTGCAGACTTGTTGGATGTGCCAAAGAAGTTAGTGAATTACCATCCATAAGCAACCATCTGCAAGGTACACATGTATGCAGCAAGAAGGAACAACATTATGCTCAATAATACTATTATGTTGTAATCTGCACATGTATGGATTATAATAGCCTCACTATCTGTTGTTCAGTCAAGACAGAAACTCACACATATGTTTCTTGTTTGACATGATACCATGATATGATTGATATGACATGATTGCGATATGATGAGAGATTTTCATACAAGAAAACACATGGTCTTTTATTAATGACATGATGGCACATCGTGCGTTCAAACAAATTTGTTATGAAGGTTACATGTTACAGGTTGCAGATTGAGATGAACATCAGATAAATGACAAAGAAATATATGGTTGTCAGACAACTCATATGCACCTACAAGAGATAAGCATTACATATTGTTTCTAGTGAATTCTGCAGGTCATATTGCTCGGAAGGTATATTAAAATCTTACAGGTCTCCTCTTGGGAGATATTACTCCGAAAGCTGATGTATGATTATGTGTGTGAAACCTTGAAATTGATATTGTTGCAGGATAAAGTATACAGAGAAATGTATTGACCCCTTAATGTATAGATGTTAAGAATGCTATGAATATGCAAATGCAAACAAATCACAGATTTGTATATGTTCCACTTCACATGCCAAGGCTCTTTATTCATATGAATTATTAGTCACTTGAAGCGTTGGATAAATAAAGAAAAAACATCTCCAGGTATTGGGAAGTGAGCTAATGTCATTGTCTTGTTACAAGTTATGAGCAATCACTAAAGCGTTAGAATTCAAAGTTCTGACACACATCTTTGGATAAAGAAAACGGTTCAAGTGGAACATATGATTTTAGTGTATTATTGTATGTGATTCAATTATAAGGCCTGGAACGTAGTGGTTAAGCATTTTTCAGTGCGCAAGGAAATAGAAGTGATGGTTATAAGTAATGTTTATGTATGAAAGTATGGTTGATCTGTGATGCATTGTTCATATGCATAATGTTTTGTTCAAGATTTATGTATGACACTTGTGGAACAATGATTAATATATGCCATATGTATTGAAGTTGTGGTTGAGAAGTAAAGGGGAGTAGAGTAAAATCGATTAAAGTTCTCGTTGTCGATCATATTGCATTATAGGCCCATCACTTTCCGCATGTGCTTCGTTATTGCATATACCTACAGTACATCCCTGTGTGAATAGTCCATGAGGTTCACTTTTGCGGTCACTCCTAGGTGTTGCAAGTACAAGAGTTGGTTCCCCAATCTTGTACCACTTGCAACTGTCGCATGAAAGGTCTACCTAGAAGCATTTCATATGCTTGATTCTTCCTGAAATCACATATTGCAAAATTATGATCAAATTCTACTCCACACATGGATAGGGTAATTCCTTCCAGTATTCCTAAGGGTCTTTCTATGTGTTCGTCTACCATCTACAACTTCATATGCTTTCACAAAGAAGTGGTAGCGATAGCTACTCTTGCACCTGTGTATAGGATGGCTTTGGTAGTGTAACCCTTGTAAGTGATAGGCAAATAAGTATTACCTTCCTCTCCTTCACTCACATATCCCACTTTGTCTATGGGTATTTCAAGTACCTTTCCTCGTGCTCTTAATCTAGAGGATGTTGTAGCTATCTCTGGAATGATTTGCTACATGTTTCCATAGTTCTAGTTTGACTTTCAATAGCTCTTCCAAAGTCAAATGGCATTGAACTTTGGTGTTCCTAATGGCTTCTGTGTTTCTAGGAAGAATTGAGTCTTCTCCCCTAACTAGAATAGTGGGGTCTCTTACTTGGATTGATCTGTCTTCCCATGGTCCCATGAAGTGAGGTAACTCTTGCACGGAGTTAGATTCAAAACTCGTGCGTTCATTGGGCCACTCATCCACTTGATCTCCATAGATAGATGGGATGTTGGCTGGGAATTGTTCTCCTGAGTCATCAATCTATGCTAAAGGTGGTCGTGTTTCCTATTCCTGCCTCCATCTTTCCTCTTGAATCTCTCTTAAGATGGCATGTGAATCTGTGTAGCCCGTTTGATGATTTTCTAGGTCCGACCCAGCCCTTTTAAATAGATTTGTCTTCAAGGGGACTTCTGGGCTAGTTTATGTGCTAGAGCAGAATTTTGTTGTATTAGATGCTAGTTGCCCTAACCTTTCTAGTAATCCTTCGAAATGTAGCTCAAGCCTAGCCATAACTTCCGAATTGAGGTACTGGGATGCCTCAAACATTGCCTGGGCTAATTCTACCATTTTCATGCACAGCTTAGTTCTCTCTATTTCCAAGTCAGCTCTTGGGTAGTTCTTGCAAGATTCTCCTACCTGTGGTCCTTCTTGTATCCTAGCTTGATAAGCTTTGAGCATCATGTCAAGGTTTTCTGGGGTGGGGTCTGCTAGTATTGATCCTGGCTTTGGGGTTATCGCATGTGGTTCAACCTCCTAGGATGCCATTTCTAAAATTTTGGCTCTGGTTTCTCTCAGGATTTCCTCTAACTCGTTAATCTTTTTGCTCCATTTTCTCTTATGTCGCTCTCTTGACTCTTTCTAAGTTCTCATTTTCTTTCCTGTTGATTCTCCTACATCGATGGCTTTAGCTATTCTTTCAGGGGTTTCTGGTTGCATTTGCCTTTGTGCTTGGGCTCTAGTTACCGCCTGGATGGGTATGTACTGGGGTATGGAACCTTCAATGTGTTGCAAGATTCCTATCACATTGTTGGGGGTCACTTTCATGGGGGTATTAGTGGGCTTCTTAGGGCAATCTCTTATAAAGTGATCCTTCCCACATTCAGGACAAAATCCTTGAATATTGAAATATTTTGATTGCACATAAGGTGCATCATGTGGGCACTCACATATGAAATGGTCTCCCTGACACTTAAAACATGGTCCTTTAGGTCCCTGAGGTCTTAGTTGTCTAGCTTGTGGTTGCAAGTTGGGGTTGGTGTACATGACATGTGCGTAATCCGGTTCCCAATTTTCCTCATACACAGGGTTCTCATAATATGGATCTAAGTTCTCTGGTGACTCTGTATAGTATGCGGGTGGGCTATCTACATGGGTGGAGTCAAAACTGTTTGCATTAGGGTCATTTTCTGTGATCAAAGGGGTTGTGGGTACTAATGCCATATTTGAATTCTCTTCTAGAATGGCATACTTCACACGAACTACATTGGCAAGGGGGTGGAGGTTGTTGTCCTAGGATAGGGTGGGGTCTAGGCTGTGCTTGATATGAAACTTGATGATGAGGGGGGGCACGATAGTATTCTTGTGGCTAGTACTACCCTTGGTATAAACCTGGCTAATATGGTTGAGGATAACTCTATCTAACCACCTATTTATTATATGGCAATCTTGAGCAGTGTGGTTAGGGTATCTGCACTCTATGGTACAGTATAGTCCATTCGCGTTTCCTATGGGTTGCATTGTGTTTGGACATATATTTTCCATGTGGTCACCTCCACAAGTGTAACACCTTCGGGGGGGGGGGGGGGGGGGGGGGGGGGGAAATTTAATGCCGGGATTACTAGAGACTCCCAATCTTCGGCCACTTGTTCGGCTAAATCTTCTATAGAATTGGAATGTGTGGATGAGGTCTCTATAGCACAATCCAAATCTTTATACGCCTTGGGGAGTCCTAGCTCTTCTCCTAGGTTATCTTCTATGTCTACACAGATGCATAAGCATTGATTCAAGGTCCTTGTTTCCTTCAGGAATACATATGATCTAAGCTTTGCACTTAATATACCATCAACGAACAAAGCTATCAGTTTGGCTTGAGTGGGTACTTCCAATGGGGGGCATCTCTCTATGTAGTGTCTGAATCTTCGACCTACCATCCTCACTGTCTCTTGAGGTGTTTTTTTGAATGTGTTTATTAACAAAGATGTGTTATGTCTGATTCCACTCTTGGAAAAGTTCGTAATGAAGGACTCCATCATGTGGTGGATGTCTCTAAATTGGTGATGTTGCAATGGTCGAAACCAATCCAACCTATCACCCTTTAGAGTCAATCCAAAGGCATTAAATTGTGTGAACATGTCTTCAACTTGTTCAGCCTATAACACTTGTTTGAATTCAGCTGGATGTTCTAATCCCATAGGTTGATCAGGGTTATGTAATTGGATTACAGACCTACAAAGACCATCTTCATATACCCGCGCACCCAATCTATTCATGCAGATGTACTCCAACTGAGTTTTGTAGGGTCCCTCTATCCTCTCTAGGTGGGCTACATTGAACGAAACCCCTGGTCTCCCTGTGTTGAAAGACAAATCTGAGTAACTCGTGTCTGAACTAACCTCATATGGATAACTGCCTAACAATTGAGCCCATGATCGTGTTGTGTTCTCACGCTAGCCTCAGAAGATCAAACACTCCACTTATCACCTTTCCCTAAGTATTTCCCATATCTAAGGGTCATTAATCCTTATTTCACCTTATCGCACTCACCTTTCTGATTAGGTCAATTACTTAGTTCTTGTGAGTTTCCTTTAGAGTTTCTTGTCTTTTTCAAGTTTATCGTGAGAAATCATTTTAATATGTTCAATTTTGATTCATTTGAGTGATGCGTAATCAAATCACAAAATTCTTTTGGGCTAGATCCCTACACCCGCTTGCTCTCTCACTCGTCAACCACTTGTCACTTATTATGCTAGAGAAAATCCTTGCTATTCTAAGAGGCCTAAGACACTCCATTTATCACAAAGTTTATTTAATCAAAGAAATCACTAAATTAGAACGAAAATTCCACTTACGGTGTTCTCTTGGACTCTTGAAGAGGTTGTTGTCGTTTGCTGAAGAGTTCTCAGCACGATCCACTTCTCCCCTTGCCTTATGCCAAGCACACAGGAGTTCAAAATTAATGGCCAAAAATGCCCCAAAAAATTTGAAAATATTTGAAAAAACCCTTGATAGTCGTGATGATCAAACACAATCACGATGGTGTGAACACCCACGATGGTCAGAGATCACAATGGTCAAGTGATGATGCTCAGTTAGAGTCGCGATGATCATGAAATGACGGTTAGACTGCAACCATGAGTCACAATTGTGATGGTCAAACCACGACGGTCAAGCCTATGATGATGAGTCACAATCGCGATGGTCAGACTACGAGAATCAAATCATGATGATCAGGACCACAATGGTCACAAGGATTGTGATTGTCAATCACCATCACGATGATGTGATGCGATCGTGATGGCATGAGCCAATCGCCACGACGATTAGTGACCGTTGTGATGGTCATACATAGTCGCGATGATGAGTCACCATCACGATGGTTAGAGAAATATATGATTTCAAAAAACTACTGAAGATCTATGCAAGTGCTTACATGGACTCCTCCTTCATGCAAAATTTCACCCAAATACATACCTTTGTCTGACAATCATGTTGGTCAGCTTCTACAGCAGTTTTTGACAGAAAAAATGGAGTTTTTACCTGTGTTTCTTGCAGATCTGTGATGTCTAGAGGTTGCCTTGCAATGTTAGTGCAGCAAAAAACACGAACAAGCACATGCAGAATCTCTCTCTCACTCTTGCACACACGCAAATGATGAAAAGAGAAGAGAAAGAGGGAATATGATAGATTTTTGGTATTCTTTTGGAGTTTGAGATGATGATGGGGAATGAAACTAGAGGAAAAGTGGAGTAAAAGTGTGCAAAAACTAAATACTAACAATGAAACAACAAGAAAAATTTACCTTCCAACGATTTCCTCCAACACACTTATCATCACATGCTCAACCTAGAGCTCATCGGCAACGGCACCAAATTTGGTGTCACTCTAGTACAATAGTGAGTACCAATGTGAGGAGCTCCACCTCATAATTG
The DNA here is from genome assembly GCA_020310875.1 of Ceratopteris richardii. Classification (NCBI taxonomy): domain Eukaryota; kingdom Viridiplantae; phylum Streptophyta; class Polypodiopsida; order Polypodiales; family Pteridaceae; genus Ceratopteris; species Ceratopteris richardii. Next base: position 101,943,876 of record CM035429.1, read on the forward strand.
TCAATCCGTGGAGACAGTAGGCTGATATGAAGATCAAGAGCAAGTGAAGTGTGTGAAGGTGATGGTGAGAAATGCAGTTGCACACACACACACATGCACACACACAAGGAAAATGGCAATGGAGATCAATGGAAGGCAAGAAAAGAACTCATACTCATATTCATCATCAAGTAATTACAATGGCTCTTCTAGTTACCAGCTCATAAGTTCAACAACAACCACAAAATGAGCTCTCTAGATCTATTTATAGTTTTTGCCTAGTTTTGACCGGTTTCACATATAGTGACCGGCATAGTTAAAAAATAGGTTCTACATCTAATTTGAGGTATGTTGCTCTAGCACAATGGTGAGAGACGTTAAGAAGCTTCACCTCCTTAATTGTCAATCCGTGGAAGAGATAGGAGTGATATGAAGATCGTGAATGTGAGATGATGTGAGAGTGAAGGTGAGAAGCACTGAGATGCACACACACATACACACACACAATGAAGAGACAAGCAAGACACAATGGAAGGTGGGAAATTAGCTCTATTACTCAAGAACACTATTACAAGCTCAAAATAGCTCTAAGCTCTTCTCTACTCCAACAAGCTAACCTCAAAAATGAGCTCTCTAGCTCTTTTTATAGTTTTTAGACTAGTTTTGACCGGTTTCACATCTAGTGACCGGCATAGTTAAAAATTAGGTCCTAGATGCTATTTGGAAGGGTAAACGATGTCTAAAAATAACGAAAATTGATACGCTTGTTCTACCTAAGCTCCTCAAGCTCGAGGACTCCTCGGCTTGCACAAAATGGAGCTATGGATTACAAAATGGGGTTTTCTATGTTACATATGTTACAATAGTGATAAAAATCACTGTTGGAGGTTTTTGGAAAGTATTTGAAAACATAATTCTTTGAAAAACGATTCGACTGGCTCCCTGCTCCGTCGTTACATGCTTCCATGTCGTCTGTGCCTCTGGCTGCTTCCAACACCCCCCTCCCTCTCGCTTCTGTCGTCCCTGACAGAACCTTGTTGTGAGGTCTGCGGGATATAGTTCTGTAGGAGATCTTGAGCGACGGTGTGTTCGGAGATACAAATGCCTCGGGCCAGATCTGCCTCGAGTTTCTCCCAGTCGATTGGTTGCGGTTCTTCCGGTGGCGGGAGATGATAGTGTGTGGAATAGACCATTCGTTCACAGGCAAATAAGTGTAATAAATGTGTAGGCCTGCTTATGAATACCTCTGAATGGTAATCCTAGAAGCCGGTTGTGAACATCTCTTCGAATGTCTGCTTGTAGCACGCCGGTAGGTATTTTATTCTACAGTGCCAGGCATAACACACCCGTAGCGATGGCGTTGTACTCATATCATAGACAAGATCGAAATTGCTATGCTCAAAGCCCGGGGTGTTGACATGTGGTGCCTTGACGCGTCGGAAGACTTTAAAAATCATTTGCATCATGTCAAAGATTTTGACAGTCATATGCGCCGCTATATCATCCATGTGCTTTAATCTAGGGAGCCAGTGGCGAATTGTAGCCATCATGTAGCCAACAGTTGGTAACTCAATGGGTGGCTTAAAATAGGGGTAATTCAACCAGTCTTGGCACTGCTTATGTTTTGTACCTTAATAGCAAAGGCAGTCTAGGAGCGGCGTCGTGGCACTGGTCCCCAACACGGATTGTACTTCAAATGCAAAGGTGCCTTTACCCATGTACTCATCATCTCTGGATACTGCTGTAGTAAATTTTTTCGCCACTCTGGTTGATAGATCCTTCCTTTCTGTGCATCTGGTGGTAGATCAGCCGCCTCAAATTGAGTTGCATGCGATGGTTTCTTACCTGTCTCTTTCTCGATGGCTAACTGGTATTCGGCCATTAACATGAAATACGGTTTATACTGTCGCTCGTGCCCAGATATGTATCGTCGCGGGGCCAAATGAGCAAAGAATGGAGACTGTAATATCTTTTCTTCTATCATCGCCATGGCATGTAATTGTGCCTCTATTCTAGCTGAGTGCGTTGTTCCAAGTTCCTCAATAGTCTTCATCCACGCGGGGGTCGGAAGTTCGTACGTCATCTGACCTTCGGCCGTGACGCGTCCGCTTGGGATGGGTTGTGGCTCGTACGCTTCTCAAACGTTTCCTCCACCGGGATGGTGACCGTTTCTTCCTCAGCTGGAAGCTCAGGTGGGGAATCTGGCCTTGGTGGCACTTCATATACTGCAATCCTTGATTCAAGGGTCGATACCTGGGCCCGTAATGAGTTGAGTTCCTCTAGGAGGTCAGGAGAGGGGTCCACAGGTGCTGGTATGTCTTGGTGTGCCGGTTCTCGTAACTGGAGTAATTTGTTATCTTCTTTGAGTTTCTGTAACTCCTCGTTCATGCAGTCGTATTCATCTAGTAATCTTACATGATCATCTAGCAGCATTCTCATCGAGTCTGAGGGAATGGCTTTGAACCTGCTAGGACTTAGTGGTTGGTCTGGGTGGTCGAGCGCTGCTTCTAAGTTTTCTCGGTTCTGATCCTATAAGCGCTGGTTTTCTTCCTTGGCGGCTGCTAGGTGTCTTCGTAGTAAGCCTATGTTTCGTGTTAGCGTTGCATTGCGGACTGTCTGGGCTCTTAATAAATTATCCAGGTCAGCAGTGGCTTCCTTGGTTTTTTCTTCGCTTTCTAGTTCCAATTTGTGATATGCCTCGCGTAATTCCTGGTATCGGGTGTTCAGAGAGGCATTTTCAATAGACAATAAATTAAGCTGCGACTGTAAGTCATTGGTTGTCCTCTGCAGCTGCTGATAATTATCACCAAGAGATGTGAACTCATCTCTTACTTGCGTCATACACATGAACATTTGTCGGAATGCATTATCTACAGTGGGTGATAGTATTAACGGGGTGCTAAATGAAGATGCAGTTGGTGTAGATGCAATGGGAACGGGGAATGGGGATGGGAAGGTGGATGATGTAGTGATTGTTGAAAATTGTGATGTGCCTAAAAATGTTTGTGCCGGGAGTGAAGTGAGTGATGGTGCAGCGAGTGGTGAGATGTCCATGTCAGTGGACGTATCTAGTGCGGTGACCGTGAATATGGGTGTGATCGTGGGTGCTCGTGCTGGTGTAAATACGGGATTTACAAAGGTTGAGGGGTAATTTACAGGGGGGCTGGCTGGAGCAGCTTGGTGGAAAGGGGAAAGAGGGGTTACAGTGGGTCGGGGAGGTGAGACGGGGGAGAAGGTTAATGGCGGTGGGAATGGGAAAAGGGGTCTTGGAGTTGAGGGGAAAGATGGAAAAGATTGATGAAGGAATGAGTTGGATAGAAAGGTGGGTGTGGGAGGGGGTAGACTAGGGCTAATGGGCGCGGGAATTGTGGGGTTAGTGGTCGTAAAGACAATTTCTGCAACACCACCGGCGAATGAATATGTGGGTCTGGGGGAAGGAGGGTGAAGAGGGGAGGCTGGATGGACGGGTGGTGAGAGACGAGCGGTTGGGGTGGTCGGTACTTCAGTGACTACTGAGGTAGGTACAGTTGTAGCGCGGGGTGGGGAATCTACAATGATGGTTTCTATGGCCAATGAACTTTCGGGGACGAGGTGTGCCGCCCTAGCTTGTTCTGAAGATTGTGCTCCGGTTGGTACACGAATGTATTCGCCGGGCTTTGAAAGTAGTCGTACTCTGCGGGGGTCAAACTGTGGCAGTGGCTTTCGTTGCAAGTACCTGAGTGCTTCGTTGGAGCCTACTGATTTGACTAACTCTTTGAATCCTTTGATGTATGCGTCTTCGAATCCACCTGTGACAAGTTCTTGTTCTATTATTGTTTGACTCTCTTCCTCTGTCAGCTTTTTGTGTGCCCAAACTTTTTCCATAGTTCTATATAGCTTCTTGATAGCCAGTGTGTAAGCTGCTGCTTCGTAAGTTTCATCTTCATGGGTACTTGTATCGCCATGTGTGTCTGTTTGTTGGCCTTGGCCATCTGTCTGTTCATGCTCTTGGGATTCATGTGTTCCCTGGCTAGCTTCGTCGTCTCCTTCGTCGTCATCAGTTGCTGTTCTTTCATCATCAGAGCTGGACACGATCTGTCCTTGTGGCTGATCCCTGGGTGTAGTAGGGTAGCTAGGCCTTTCAAATTCTTGAGAAAACAATTGTCCTTCTGAAAACTGGAACTCATTGGAGAATGCATCGGGCATCTCAATATCAAAAGTTTGGTCCAGTGGCTCTGCTTGTCCTGGTTCTAAATGCGGTATTGGAAAAGAGAAAGCTTCCGCACCAATAGTGGTGGGAAGTTTAGCTGTTGTGGTGATAGGTTCTGTGGTTGTGGCTGCTTGGGGTGCGACAGTACTTGTGGTGCCCTCCGGCGTAACTGGTCTTGATAACCGTATACGAATTGGTGGTACCGTGGGAGTGGCTGCTGTTGGTGACTGCTCTAGAGATGGTTGTGGAGAGGGTGATTCTGGGACTTGTAGGCACGGGATAGTACCTCTCATCCGCTTTCCGGCTCTACCTTTGCTAGACTTTCTAGCCTTCCTCGTGGTGCCTTTGAATGCTTTCAGTTCCTCACTAGTCATGGCACGCTCAATTGGTAAGTCATACGCCAAGCACATATATATGATCCTGGTGAGGGCGCAGCACCCATTGATTACCTTCTTTCGCTCCCACCTATGTTGTGCCAAATAGAGCTGATCAATGATCCAGCTAGCTAGATCAACCGTTTGAGGTCCAGTACATGCTAAGTATAAACCAAACCAGATTCTCTTGTGGGGCATGGTAAAACGATCCTGAGCTGGGAAAGCAAAGTGCTGCATGCATATCCGTAATGGCTTAGAGAGCTCAGGGGTTATGGCAGAAATATCCTCCCACTTAGTTACGTCACCACGTTTCATCTGCTCTGGGACTAGCCGTTCTTTCTCCGTTGGAGTGTGTGTTCCATATATTTTTAGAGCTGCGCGAATTAAATCTTTAGACAAATAGAACCTTCTAAATGGAGGATCATTTACCAAGGATGGTAACATGAATGTGCCAGGTAGATCCTTGTTTTCTGAAGTTGTTGAGGTGGTTACCAAGTAAAAACATCTGTAAAAATCAGGTTTAGGCAAAGGGTCGCTAAAATACTCGGTAAATCCTGCTCGTGCCCAAACGTGCGTTAAATCTTGGGTATTCTGTAGTCCTTCAAATTCTCTTGAAAAGAACTGGTACTTGGTCCATGTGCGAAGATCAAATGCCAAATTGGCCTCAAATATGAAATCAGCGTCTGCTAATGGTCCTGCTAGGCCTTGAAACCAATGAGAGTTACGATGAATCTTCTCGGTGTATCCTCTAGGAGGATCATCAATTGGCATGGGTCCTGGAAAACCTTGAAACTCTAGTGGTTGCATCGTAGGATAAGATTCTGCTAGTAATTCTCCAATAGTGGCCATCGGTGCACTGGGGCCAGCTTCTGATGGTCCTGCTTCGGTTTGCATGATGACTGATGAGCTAATGGAAAAGATCTGCTACAAAAGATTAACACATTAGTATGGAAATTAACTATGATCCCATTAAGGTGAGACCGCAATCCCTTTCCATAACCGATGTGTAACCCGTGTAGCCAAGTGTCGTGAAGTGATTGATGCAATGATTATTTGCAAAACTAATGCAGGTCTCTAGACACCTACATGGTTCAGATTATGCATACATTTCTTGATGAGCTTTTATTATGCATGATGTGGGGTTTTGGTGTATGAATTTATACAAGGTTTGGTTGAAGGTGAATTAGTACAAGGGTGGAGTTTAAACGGGGTGGGAAAATTGTTAGATAATGGGGTACAAGCAGACGTTTGGATACGTTTCGGTATCCATTTCCGAAGAGTCTTGGAGTGGGTGGTATGTTTCTGCTGAGGGACAAAAAGCGGTATCGGGTTTGGTGGTATCGAAGGATGAAACGATTTTTGAGGGGTATATATTACATGGCTAGAGGGTTGGGCTATAATACATTTCTTGGGTACCCAAATCTGCATGGGTGTGGGTCGATTGATAAGATACTTCTTGGCGATCCAAATCTGTCGAGTAGTTGTACTTGTAGAAGAAGATCGAGGGGACTTTGGATGCTGACTCTGCTTCTTTTGAAACTTTGTCCTGTTCTTGTCTGCAGTGTTGCCAATAGCTTGTGGTTGCTGTCCTTTTGGCACCCATATTTGTTTCGTGCCACTTGTTCTGTGATGTTGATACTGCTGTTTTCCTTGCCTTGTCTCGTGTTGTCGTCGGTCTGGGTTCCTCTGTTGTGGTTGACTCCTTCGTGGTTGGGTTTGAGAGGTCCAATGGACGCTCTGCATTGGAAAAGAAGGGACATCCAACACTTGCGTGACCTGCCCATTAGGAAGTGATTCGTTATTTATCTTTAATCTAGGCCAGTCCGCAGCAAGTTTGGAAGGATGAGCACCGCAGGGTGTTGTGCTCATTTGGCCGCTGATGCAACCCACCTGACCGCTGATTGTGTTCAACTGCCCTAGCGGTTGGGTAGCTGCCCCTTCTAGTTTCCAGGAAGCCCCAGGGAAGATCTCCTGTCGTCCTTCTGATTCACAATTGTCCCTAGGCAAGCCCAAGTGGGTTGGTGTAGACGTAACGTGACTGGTCTGACCCAAGATCTTCTGGTCTTCCTTCGCATGGGTTTCATAGGGTCTAGGGTTACAAACCTCAGTCGGAATGCCGTTAGGGAAGTCAAGCGGTATCACTCGCTTCTGTTCTAAGGTTCCAATCTGTAAGGAGCCTTGTCTAAGATTTAGGTCCACTGAGTGATCGTATAGCCAATCTTGGCCAAGGATTAGAGGTTCTATCAGGTCGTCATCATGGCACACTAGTAGCTTCGCTGTCATGGTCACATCCTTAATGAGGATAGGAAGGTCCACCTCACCCATGCAAGGGGTTTCCATGCCTCCTAGGCCTATGAGGTATGCCTCAATTGGCCGCATTTCTATTCATGAATCCTTATAGTGGGACCATCTAATCGCACTAGTCGCAGCACCTGAGTCAATTAGAGCCCTGAGCTCTTGGCAAGGGTTGCCGTGCTCTAGCCTAACTGTAATGAATGGTCTCCTATCCACTATACTAGGATGAGCGTTTGACTTTACTTGACACATGGCCATGGGGTATCTGGGTGTAGTTTTCAGATGGTTATAATGTTCTCTCCCTAGTCCTTGTCTTCTTAACTTCATGCGTTTAATGCGTTCTATTGCTTCTGACTGAGCTTCCGCTCGTATTCTATTTTCTTCCTCCTTACGCTTCTTTGCCAACGTGAGTCGTCTAAGCATATCCTCAGTAAGAGGTTCTTGATATAACTTGACTCTACAGCCACTAATGTAATTAGGCATTATATCTCCTTCTAAAGTGGCTAATTGTACTGCTCCACTTGTTGAGAGTCTGTTAATGATCATAGGTCCATAACCTCGCTTTTCTAGCTTACGTGCGTGTTGCTTTAGCGTATATACTAGAACTAAATCTCCTTCTTTTAGGCCTTTATCTTTCACATGTGCATCAAAATATGCTTTCTGTCGCTTCTTCGCTGCATATATTCCTGCTGCCGCCTTTAGCCTGGTTTCTCCTAATCGTTCCAAGTCCATTATTCTCGCTGATAATTCATGGCCGGTCCACTGATGTTCTTGTGCAACCTTAAGGGTCGGTATCAAGAAGTCCAAAGGAAGCACAGCATTCTGACCAAAAACCATCTGAAAGGGAGTTGCATTGAGTACGGTCTTGTAGGCCACTCAATATGCCCAAATAGCGTGGTGTAACTGTTTGTCCCAATCTGAACGTTTGTTGTTCACGAGTTTCGTCAATACGTTACAAAGGATCTTATTAGTGCTTTCAGCCTGACCATTGGCCTGAGGATGATATGGTGCGGATTTCTTGTGAATCACCATAAAATCCTGTAACAAATATTCAATGACTTGGTTTAGAAAGTGAGTGCCTCGATCGCTCACTAACTCTATAGGCAATCCATATCTTGTAAAGACATTTTCAAATAAGGATTTTGCAGTTGTGTGTGCATCATTCTTTTTCGTGGCTTTTGCCTCTACCCATTTCGTAAGATAATCTGTGGCAACAATAATGTATTCAGCATGTGTACCTTTTGCAGGGGGGTTAATGGGTCCTACAAAGTCTATACCCCACTTAGAAAAAGCACCTCCGCCCATCATGGGTTTCAATGGCATTTCATCTCTGCGAGTAGGAAACTGAGTTCTTTGGCACACATCACATCTCTTGACATAGGTATGAGCATCCATGTGAAGAGTGGGCCACCATAATCCTACAAAGAGGATGGCTTTGATTATCCTATCGGGTCCAAAATGACCTCCTGCAACACCTTGGTGTGCAGTCTCTAGTATGCTCAGATAATCGCTCTCATGAACACATTGTCTTAGATATCCATCTCGTCCTCTTTTGTATAGGTTATCGCCAATAAGTGAATAATCTTGAGCTTCCTGTTCTAGATTACGTTGTCGTGCTAAGGTCATTCCTTGAGGGAATGTGTTCGTCCTCAAGTATGTCACTACTTGTTCGCTCCAGTTTGGTGTGAGAGACACATGATACAGTGTAGCATGCTCTACTGGCGGTCTTTCACAACAAACGTTGCATTCCTTACACAACCTGTAGACATCTGCTTCCATCGTAGGCCAATATACTCCTGATCTATGCAGAGTCTATAATGTTCGATGTTTTGAATGATGTTGTTGTAGTGCACCTATGTGTGCTAATTGCAACCAATTCGCATGTTTTGATTCATCTACACAACAAGCAAGAATCTTTTGATTATCCTGTTTATATATGCTTCCTGCCATTATTTGGTATCTCTGAGACTTGGTAATCTCTCCTTCTTTGATCTTTATCCTAGGATTCTTGGGTCCATATGTCAGAATAGGGACTATTGGTTTAGCCCTTTCTGGTGCTATCTCAAGGTTAAACAAGTATGCATCTGGTAGATCATCCGCTACTCCTTGAGGAGCTTCTCCCAAGGTTAATCTCGAATGGTGGTCAGCTCTAAGATGTGTCTTTCCTTTCCTGACTACTACTTCAAAATCATACTCCATGAGTAATAGAAACCAACGTATCAGTCGTCCTGTGTTACATGGTTTGTTGACTAAATACAATAGTGCTTGATGATCTGTAAAGAACTTGAACTTATTGGCCAACAAGTAGTGCCTAAACTTCTTTACTGCGTAGATCATCCCTAATCCTTCTCGTTCCGTCGTGGTGTAATTTCTTTTTGCTGCGTTCAATTGTCTGCTCGCGTAAGCTATGGGGAGATCTATGTTACCTTCACTCGTGGGTTGTGCTAACACACATCCTATGGCGTAATTGGATGCATCCACATGTACATGGAATGGCTTACTCCAATTCGGGGTAGTCAATATAGGTGCTGAGCACAAGCGTCGTTTAAGTTCATTGAATGAATTTTCACATTCATCTGTCCATTCAAAGTTGGTTAAAAGAGAGTACAAAGGCTTGGCTATGATTGCATACATGTGTATGAATCTCCTATAATATCCGCAATCGCCCATAAATGCTTGTACCTCTTTCACATTAGTTGGTCTAGGTAATTCTGCAATTACCTTCACCTTTTCTTCATCCGTAGAGATTCCATTTTTTGACACAATGTGTCCTAGAATTTTGCCTTGTCTGACCATGAAAACGCATTTTTCTGGGTTCAAACAAACCTGATATTCTCGACATTTGTCAAATATTTGCCTTAACTCTGGGATATGTGTCTGTCTTACATTTGCATGAGCACATAAGTCATCGACATAAACTTCCAAACTCTTGCTTAAGAATTCCTTAAAAACATGACACATGAGTCGCTGGAAAGTGGCGGGTGCATTTGTTAAGCCAAATGGCATCACACGAAATACAAATATGCCCCATTCAGTGGCAAATGCCGTCTTGTGTTGGTCCTCTGGAGCAATGGCTACTTGATTATAGCCTGAAAAACCATCAAGAAAGCTGTAAACTTCCTTGCCCGCAACTCTTTCCAATAGATGTTCTGTGATAGGAAGAGGATAACTATCTCTAATCGTTGCGGCATTAACTTTTTTAAGGTTAATACACACACGCAATTTTCCATTCTTCTTGGGCACAACCACAATGGGGGATACCCATTCGGTATGCTCAATTTCGTAAATGAATCCTGCTTCTATCAAGCGATCTATCTCCTCTTTAATCTTCGCAGCGTAGTTATCATTGTACGTGTACGGTTTCTGTTTTGTCGGTTTTGCATCTGGAGTCATAGGGATTCTATGAGAACATATATCTGGATCTACTCCTTTCAAATCTTTGTAACTCCAAGCAAAAACATCTCTATATTCGCACAATAGGGCAACTAACTCTTCTTCTTCTTCAGTTGTCAAATCATGCCCTATGTATGTACATTTTTCTTCTTCTCCTTCTATGGCTACGATTATTTTCTTGGTTTTCTCTCGGTTATCATATACTTGTCCGTCATTCGCTTTTCTATTAGGCATTCGTACCATGATTCTTCTATCTTCGATTTCATATTTCTTGAAATTCTCGGGTACTTCAAACAAAGATTCTTCTTTTTCAGACATGGTTTCTTTCTCCTTTCTTTTCTTGCCTTCACTCTTGGTAGTCACTTGAGTGGCTAACCTCACCTCATTCGTAATTTCCTCATGTCTCTGAGTGTGAGTCTCTACCTCGAAAAAATATTCTTCCTCTGATGCAAAGGGTGGGTCCATGATAATTGATTCTAAATCAAAATCGCTTGCATCCTCAAATGCATCAGTGTTAGGTTCACACTCTTCTAAAATTGCATCGCACATGATTGGCTCTATCGTAAAAACTGAAATGTCATAGCCATCCTCGTCATAGTGGGGTGTCCATTGTTCTTCATTGATGGCTACATCCATGGTTGCTAGGATTTCTGCCCAACCATGGGGTTCAAACTCTTCATCTGGAAATACTACAGGTGCATAAGCTGTATCTTGAAGGGTTCGTGGATGTTGTTCTGCACCTAAGGTCCTTGCTTCTAATCTTTCTTCCTCTTGTTTGGCTACTTTACACATCCATAAATGAGTATCCTCATGCAACCAAGAAGGATCTGATTCTAATGAGTGCACGGATTCTGTTTCTACTGGTGTCTTATGGATGGTATTCCATTGTATTGGGGGTACATCTCTGTGTGAATAGTCTTTAAGATTGACTTTGGTAGTCACTCCTAAATGTTGCAAGTACAAAGAATTAGTTCCCCAATCTTGTACAATTTGCAACTGACGCATGAATGGTCGTCCCAATATCATCTCATAAGCATGATTTTTTGCAAAGTCACAAATGGCGAAAGTATGCTCAAATTCTACACCACAAGTGGTGAGAGATATGCCTTCTAGTAAGCCTAATGGTTTTTCTATGTGTCCATCAGCCATTTGTAGCTTCATCCTAGTGGGTCTTAATGCTGGCTTACCCCAACGTTTCCATAAAGCGGTGGTAGCTATGCCTACTCCGGCTCCTGAATCTAAGATGGCTTTCGTGGTGTAGCCCTGATGGGTTATCGGAAGATAAGTGTTACCTTCCTCTCCTTCGCTTACATCTCCAATCTTTTCTACGGGTATCTCTGGTACCTTATTTTGTGATCCTATTTGTGAGGGAGTAGTAGCAAGCTCGGGGAATTGATTTGCTACATGTTTCCACAGTTCTGGTTTTATCTTCAGCAACTCCTCTAGAGTGAGATTACACTGTACTTTGGTATTCTTGATCACTTCCGTGTTTCTAGGGATTACTGATTCTTCATTCCTCACTATTATCGTGGGTGCTCTCATACTAATAGACTTTGCTTCCCAAGGTCCTGTGAACTGAGGTAATTCTTGTAAAGAATTAGATTCAAATCCTGTGTGTTCACTCAGTTGTTCTTCCTCTACATCATCGTAAATAGAGGGAATATCTTGGGGAAATTGTTCCCGCAAGTCATCTATTTCTTGAATAGGAGGATGAGTCCCTTGTTCTTTTCTCCATTTCTCTTCTTGGATTTCTCTCAAAAATTCATGTGAATATTTATGTATGGAAGACAAATTGTCTTGACTTTCTGAGTTGGGTACTTGAGACGGGGATGGCGCATTCCTTTCCTGTGTCTCTGGGACAATAGGGTTCCTATGCTGATCCTTTTTCTCTTTGCTCTCTATCAAATATTCTAGCCTCTCCATTAGTCCTTGAAAGTGTAATTCCGGTTTTGCCATGTTATTCCAATTAAGATATCTAGAGGCTTCGTACAAAGCTTGCTAATTCTACCATCTTCATGCAAAGTTTAGTTCTCTCAATTTCTAGATCAGCTCGAGGGTAGTTTTTGCTCATTTCAGCTACCTGAGGTCCCTCTTTTAATCTAGCCTGATATGCACGAAACATCATGTCTAGATTTTCTGGTATGGGTTCTGCTAAAACTGATCCTGATTTTTGAGCTGGATTCTCTTGATTCAATTCCTGTGAAGTCAATTCTTGGATTTTGGCTCTAGATTCCTTCAAACTTCCTTCCAACTCCGTTATCTTTTTACTCCATTTTCTCTTAATTCTTTCTCTAGAATCTTTCCAAGATTTTGTCTTTTTGCTACTAGATTCTGCAACTTCACTACTTCCGGCTGTTAGAGCTTGGATAGGCACGTATGTAGGGTTGGATCCATCTGCGTTATTCACAATACCTATCACATTGATCGGTGTCACATTCGAAGCGTTAACTGGATTCTTGGGGCAATCTTTGATTATGTGCTCTTTGCCACAATCGGCACAAAAGCCTTGGATGTTATAGTACTGTGATTGTCCTGCTATCGGGGGATGTGGACAATCCTTTATGAAATGATCTCCTTGGCACCTAAAGCATGGTCCTCTAGGGCCCTGTGGTCTCTGTTGTCTTAATTGGGGCCGTGGATTTGGGTTTGTGTACATCACATTAGCATAGTTGGGCTCCCAACTAGGTTCCACTGGTGGACTATCATAATGATATGTCTCCACATGTTCTGGTGACTCTGTGTAATATGCGGGTGGACTATCTACATGCGTAGAGTCAAAACTGTTTGAGTGTGGGTCACTCTCTGTGATCAAAGGTGAAGAAGGCACTAAGGCCCTACTTAGGTTCTCTTCTGGAGCAGCGTATTTGACTGAGATGACATTCGCTGGTGGGGGTGGCTGCTGAGCTAAGACAGGTTGAGGTCTCTGTTGAGCCTGGTATGGGTAGTTCTGAGGAGGCCTATAGTAATAAGGTTGAGCATTGTATTGGCCTTGATACCTACCTGGTTGCGGGTATGCTTGCGGATAGTTCTGTCTCACGGTTTGTTTGTTGTACGGGCAGTCCTGAGCCGTATGATTTGTGTATCTTCTCTCAATTGTACAGTATTGGCCACTAGGGTTGGCTTGTGGTTGTGGCGCATTGGGACACACATTTGCCATATGGTCACCACCACAGGTGTAACAACGCTTGTTTGTTAGCACCCTAGGTTTACTAGAAACTCCTAGTTTTTGGGCCACTTTCTCTGCTAGGTCTTCTATTGAGCTAGACAATTTTGTGGATGATAGAGATGAACAGTCTGAGTCCTTATAGACCTTTGAGAGTTCCAACTCGTCTCCTAAGTTGTCCTCAATGTCTATACAAATTCTCACACATTGCTCTAGCGTTCTGGGTTCTTTTAGGTACACATAGGAGCGTAGTTTAGAGCTCAACAAGCCATCTAAAAACAATGACACTTGCTTGGCTTGTGAGGGTAGCTCTTGCATTGGACATCGTTCAACATATTGTCTAAACCTACGTCCTGCCAGTCTTACAATTTCCTGAGGGGTCTGTTTAAAGCTATGAATCAACGAAGACGTGTCATGTCTAATCCCACTTTTAGAGAATTCGGTGATGAATGACTCTAAAAAGTGATGGATGTCTCTAAATTGCCTTTGTTGCAAAGGTTGGAACCAAGTTAAAGCGGTATTCTTTAACGTTAGTCCAAATGCATTGTATTGCGTGAACATGTCTTCGACTTGTTCTGCTCTTAGTCCTTGCTTGAATTCTGCGACGTGGTCATAGGGATCTCCTGTCCCATCAAAGTAATTCTTCATTGATTTTACTAACTGTGTGGGTCTCAATATTCTTGAGTGTTCGCGTGGTCTAGGTAGAGGAAAATCATCTCTACCACCTAGTACTCCATGATCTCTTTGTCTATCCGCTCTATTAGTGTCCGTGGTTGTTCTATCTCTCCCTATGGGATGAGTGAAGCTTACTTCGGGTCTCTCTTTATTTCTCTCTCTTTGATTTCCATGGGCTGAGGATGTTCCTGCCCCTTGTTGACTTGTGTTCATGTTCGTTCTAGATGGAGGGAATACCAATTCACCTCTCCATGTGTATGTGTTTTTAGCGCGGTCAGGCACCACAAAGACTCTTTCTGAAGTCTCATCTAGGTATACAACCTTTCCAGGTGTATCCGGGTCCTTGAACTCGTATATAGTGATGATACCTACCTCACTAAGTATTTCGGTCTTGTATCTCCAAAAGGCTTCATCAGTTTCTTTATTTACAAACAACTCTATGCTTCTGTTGTCCTGAGGGATCCATTCTGGGATTAGTACTCGTGTCAGTACAGATTTCCCTCTAGGTGTTCTAGGCTCTTCTAATGGTTCTTTTCCTTGAGATTTAGTTTCCGTCTCTGGTTGAATCACGCCAAACTCGTCGGTATTGTTTGGCTGCGTACTTAAGATGTACATTGTTCCTTCCTTGTCTATGTATGCGTCTCTCTCGAATTTCACCACTGGATGTTCCAATCCAATGGGTTGATCGGGGTTGTGCATTTGCACCACTTGCCTTCGCAAACCATCCTCATAGATGCGAGCACCTAATCGGTTGGTTCGGAGAAAGTCTAGTTGAGTCCTATAGGGTCCTTCTGGTTTTTCTAAATAGGCTACATTCGACCCTCCTTTTGGTCTTTCTGCGCTAAATGCCATTTCTGATTCGCTGGTATCTGAGCTCTCGTAGGGATAACTAGTGTTCAATTGTTGAGCCCACGATCGTGCAGTAGTTCTTACACTTGCCTCTGATGATCTAAGGCTTCGTCGGTCTGACTTACCTATATGTTTGCCCGATCTAAGGTTCATTAATTTTCTTCCTTGCACACTCGGTACTCGCTCAGATCGTCAATGATTCTTATTTATTACTGTCTTGATTCTTTTTAAATTTCTTTAGATTCTTGTCTTACTGTTTGCGTCATGAATTCGACTTTCCGTTATAATTTTGAGTTCTCGTTCCGTCAGACTTATGTTCTTTCCTTTAGGTTTTCGTGTCACACACCTTTATCTGTAGTCTTAGACTTGAAAGAATTAAATATCTTGAACTTGAGGCGTTCCTATCGTCTTTAATCCACAATGCTACCGTTTTTCCTAAGCTAAGAATTGACTGAGAGGGTTGAGTAATCTTCCAACCTCGAGTCAGCTTTCCTGGTTGCTCTGATGCCCAAGAAGCCGCGCTTCCCAAGCTTTATGCCCTTCACTGCCTTGCCTTGGTTGTCTTTGATTGCCCTTGCTAGACTTGGAAAAATTCAATATTAGACCAATTCACAGTTGGATGATCAAGCACTTGAGTATATACACCTTTTAAGTCCCTTCCCTTTTGCCCAACTTTTTAATGCTTGCCCCCTGGCTTTCAAGTCCCAAACTAGGTCAACCTCAAATTAGTTTGTCTAAAAATAGACGTAGTACTCGTCAAGAGCTTTCTAATGAGCTATTAAGCTCAAAAAACGAACTTCGGATGAAAAAGTTATGACTGTTCAGGCCCTGGGGGGTAAAAACTGACAAACAGGTGTTTCTCCAAATATGAGCTAAGGGGTCTCCTATGAGTCTAATCACCCAAAAATTTCCCAAAAATAGCCCCAAAATTGGCCAAAAATTGAAACCCTAAAATTTGCGATGGGGGTGCACAATCGCGATGGTCTGAGACAATCGCGATGGTCTGGGACCGTCGCGATGGCGTGAGGGTGCACCGTCGCGATGGCGTGAAATTGGACAATCGCGATGGTCTGAATTTGCACAATCGCGATGGCGTGAAAGTGCACCGACGCGATGGCGTGAAATTGGACAATCGCGATGGCGTGAAATTGGACAATCGCGATGGTCTGAATTTGCACAATCGCGATGGCATGAAAGTGAACCGTCGCGATGGCGTCAGTCAACGGTCAACGTGGACAATCTCGATGGTCCAAAGTGAACCGTCGCGATGGTCTGAGCGCGATGGCGTGAGCCAATCGCGATGGTCTGGGCGCGATGGCGTGAGCCAATCGCGATGGTCTGAATTTTTGAAGTGTCGCGATGGTGTGAGGGTGTCGTCGCGATGGTCTGAAGTGCACCGTCGCGATGTCTAGATTGCCACGTGGCACCGTCGGCGCGATGGCGTGAGCCAATCGCGATGGCGTGACACAATCGCGATGGTCAGAGACCGTCGCGATGGTCCGGCCAGGCCGTCGCGATGGCGTGAGCCAATCGCGATGGTGTGACACAATCGCGATGGTCAGAGACCGTCGCGATGGTCCACCAAAATGCAAATTTTGTGAATGCAGCTATGGATTCCTGTAGGCGCAGGTGTGCTCTTCACGCTGGTGTGGTCACCTTCTCCAAATTCCGAACTTTGCAGACCATCGCAATGGTCTGACACAGACGGAAATTTCTGACAGAAACTGAAGTTTTTACCTTTTTGTAGCCTTCCTGATGCACTGGAGCTCTGTACCTGCAAGAAAACTCAAGAAAACAAAAGTACACACAAGCACAAAAGCTCTCTCTCTCTCTCGCATGCACAAATGAGGGGAAATGAGGAGAATGGGTGGATATGGTGAATTTTCTGACTTTTTTGGAGATGAAGATGATGATGCGGTGATGAAGATGGAGTGTGGGGGAGGTGAAAAACACTAAAAACTAAGTAAAAACAACAACAAAAACTGAAATTTTTACCTTCCAACGCCACTTCTTGCTATACTCTTACCATCACACATTCGTCCTAGACTCGATCCCCGGCAACGGCGCCAAATTTGGTGTTGCTCTAGCACAATGGTGAGAACCACGTTAAGAAGCTTCACCTCCTTAATTGTCAATCCGCGGAAGAGATAGGAGTGATATGAAGATCGTGAATGTGAGATGATGTGAGAGTGAAGGTGAGAAGCACCGAGATGCACACACACATACACACACACAATGAAGAGACAAGCAAGACACAATGGAAGGTGGGAAATTAGCTCTATTACTCAAGAACACTATTACAAGCTCAAAATAGCTCTAAGCTCTTCTCTACTCCAACAAGCTAACCTCAAAAATGAGCTCTCTAGCTCTTTTTATAGTTTTTAGACTAGTTTTGACCGGTTTCACATCTAGTGACCTGCATAGTTAAAAATTAGGTCCTAGATGCTATTTGGAAGGGTAAACGATGTCTAAAAATAACGAAAATTGATACGCTTTTTCTACCTAAGCTCCTCAAGCTCGAGGACTCCTCGGCTTGCACAAAATGGAGCTATGGATTACAAAATGGGGTTTTCTATGTTACATATGTTACAATAGTGATAAAAATCACTGTTGGAGGTTTTTGGAAAGTATTTGAAAACATAACTCTTTGAAAAACGATTCGACTAGCTCCCTGCTCCGTCGTTACATGCTTCCATGTCGTCTGTGCCTCTGGCTGCTTCCAACAAGGTATCTAACAGCTTCCAAAAATTATGAAAATTGGTATGACCTTTCTACTTAGACTCCTCAAGCTCCAAGACTCCTTGGCTTGCCCAAAATGGATTCACACATGCAATGATCATATGTATGTACATCTATTACATTGTTTTAGTGATAAAAATCATTGTTTGGATTATGAAGTAACCTATGTGCTTCCTCTATGCATGTGACGAGATCCTGTGCTTGATCCTTCGCCTTGAACAAGAGGACTCATCAATTTTCTTTGTAGTGACTTTATGATCAAAATGCAAGTTTGTGCATGCCCAAGATAGTTCATGACTATGAGTCATAGCTCTATGTCTCTATATGGAAACCTTGTTGGAAGTGAGGTAGGCCCTTAGGCTCATGTCACAGGTCCATGGTTCCAGTCATGTACAACATTAATTCCAGCAATCTTCCATATTGACAAAACATGAACATACCACAACTTAATCATACAGATGATGAGACAAAGATAGAGAAAGAATAGACGTCATGTGTAAGGTGTTACGTAAGCCATCGCTTACTCATAGTATCGTATATACCAATGTTCAATGTACAATGTGGGAGCAAAATTCTCAACCATTCTATGTGATGAGAAATAGATGAATGAGTGAATGTACAATGTAACAAACATATTCAGATGTATGGGCAGTAATCTGAATATACATGAGATGTGTGACCTAATAGGTTATAGAAGAGTGAATATGAGTGACTAAATGAGGAAGGATCAGTGTGAAACTGATGGTCAACAAACCTACATCTAAACTTAGGCTATGGAAGACCCTAAGTCAGATACGTGTGTGAAAAGATCACATACTTATAAAGTAGCATAGATTGCTAACAAGATTGTTGCCGAAAATCCTCAAACTCATGTGAACACACCTTCACAAACACCTTATAAAAATATGCATAAAGCATATAAGTACTGATTCTCTTGTAACTATGCCGAATAGGACTCCTTCTGATATGAACGCCACAGCCTCCATAAACTTCAAGTAGTACCTGTGTGCATAAAAAGAATACGTACCTGAATACTTAACATAAGATGTGAATCTTATGTTAATCACCATCTAATGTCTTTGAAGTAGCTCGATATCTTCTTGTAGAAGACAATCTTCAACCTAACATCTTCTTGTAGAAGATGATCTTCAAGTACGCCATGTAGATGGTCCCATCCAATGTCTTTGAAGTAGCCAGACATCTTCTTGTAGAAGATAATCTTCAACCTAACATCTTCTTGTAGAAGATGATCTTCAAATACATCATGTAGATGGGCGATCCTCACCATCAAGCTGCTAATAATCAAGTCTTCTTGCCATGAACAAGAGATAACCTCCTCTCCATGAGGTAGAGTGTGAGCACACCCTTCATCTTCTCCAAGAAGAATCACCAAGAAGAACTCCATAGCTGCTCCTCAACATGCTTCAAGTTAGCACCATGGCTGCCCCATGTGCTAGAAGAAACACCACCTCTACTGAGGTCCAAGCTCCAAGCTTGTGTTGATCCTAGGTGAAGGATGAATACAAGTGAGCCAAGCACTTGTTTATATAGTATTCTTGTACCTTGAAAAGCACTTCTCCAAAAGCAATCAATAAAGCCACCATCGCTTAAAGCATAAGATCGTTATCGATCTGAAAAAACTTACGAAAATAATCCGTACGCGTTCGTCTTTTTGGTTTGTTAAAAGCAAAAGCTCATCAAAAGCCTTCGCGCTGCCGTCTGCAAATTCGAACCCTCGTGGCTACTTTAAGAGGAAATCGAGCTACCCACGCTGCCCAACGTGGTTCTTGTACCAAGGACTGAACTGAATAGCTACAGATACTGATACGCGACCGTCAGCTTGAAGGAGTATAGAAGCTTTGTACACATCCTGTAAATTCTAGATAGAATGGACCAATAGGAACATTGTTTATCCAACAATCCCCCCTGCAATGTCATATTGGTACAATCTGAACTGAATCTGCAAACTTTATAATCTGCAAATTACCACAAGCTTCAAGCTTGTACTTCTGATACTTCAGAATTTGTTCTTTTAAAAGTCTTCTTCAAAACTGAATTTGACTTTCCTTCAAAAAACCTGAACTTGCTGAATATGAACCATAATACTTGAGAAAATATGCAAACTAGATATCCAATAGTGTACTCATCAAGCAATCACTACTTGATAACAAATATAGCATGAACTGTCTCTGCACCTGCTATCTCTTGTCTTCAAAAACTAGCATGAACTGTCTCTGCACCTGCTATCTCTTGTCTTCAAAAACCTGAAAACATACACTAGGATCTATATATTTGCATTTACCTTCCAAAAGGATTTCTCAACGTACTTCTGCTGTGTCATGTAAATACACTAAAAATCAAGAACTGAATCCTGGAACCTGTGACTGTCAACTCACAACTTAGTGTATTATGAACACTGCTGGTTCATCTCTGACTTTACTCAACTCAATATGAGTCAAAAAATCTATGATGTCATCATGTCTTCATCCTTTACATCCTTCATACCTCTTTCCTTTAGAACTTGGTATAAACATATATGTGCGCACTTCTGAAATATACCTTTCTGAAATATCAAGCTTCTCTTCAAATAGAATTCTGGAACCTTATCCTGAACAGGAACTTTCTCCAAACATTCTCCTTCTTCCTTCTTCTTTCAAAGCTGGAACATAAAGAGAACCTGACAAAGGAAATATAGGAATACCTGTAGGTATGACTCTGCATTCTTTTACATATGGTTGAAAATAAGTCTTCATGTTTCATCACCTCCTGGATGACTTAACACTAGTATCCAAAATTCTTCAAATATATCAGACTTTATGAAATGTGGAACGTCTTCCTTCTTTCAATAAATCTGATGTTCAGTGATCAATACCTGTATCTGAAACAAAATCTCTGGACCCTTTTTATTAGCACTGTACACATGCCAATAGCTTTCCATGTCATTCCTCAGCTTTCCAAATTGTAGAATAAGGTTAGCTGAACCGAACATAACAAAACCTTGCTGAAAGCTTCATAGGATTCATAACCTTCTGTAACATAACAAGTATTTCTATCTCTCTGCAACACAAATTTGATAGAATCTGAATCTTTGACTTACTTCTTCCAATGTTAAGAATCTCACAAAACAAAGGATAGACAATTGAATCATAAATACTCAAGATCATATAAGATCATACGAGATCAATGATCTCTCCTGTGTAGAATCTGTTGTCATCAAACCTTCATGACTGAATGTTTGATTTACTTCCTGAATGTCTCCAAGTGTCCATGCTTCTCAAAAAGTTGTAAAACTTTTCTTCAAACAAATCCTTCAAGGAATTTGCAACTCCTACTTGAAATATAAGTGGACAAACTTCTCACCTTGAGAACTCCAAAAGCTGCAAGTTGATACTTCATAACTTTCATATTTTACCCGGGTGAAATGTGACAGTACCTGCTTGACTTTCTTTTGGCTAACTCCACTTCTCAATCAAGTGATAGGATATGATGGAACACCTTTTTGAATACAAGCATGTATCCAAAAAACTAGACAATCATAAAAAGTAGATTCTTCAATTGATTGGTACATCAACAAGTCTGAATTTTCTGAAGTTTTCTGAAAATACTGAATATGAGGTAACCTTTTCCAAACATAAAACCTCAACCCAAGTCTCCAACATCTGCTACAAAAAACTCTTTTACCTCAAGAGTTAAAAAAAAAGAAGAAATATACTTCTCTGCAACTTGTCATATACCAAGTAGCTCTGTATTGACAGTCCAAGAATTCTTTGAGGGAACATATAAGCTGCCTGCTTAAAAGCTTCAACTAAAACATAACTCATACATATATGAGTTAAAACATATATGTGCTTCTTTTCTTTCTCTCAATGCAATTCTTTGTCAAATCTACTAAATCATGACCAGTGTAATGCAAAACAAGAAACTGCTTCTTCTTTAAACAAGATGTTCTCGTAGACTTGTCTTTGGATGTAGAGGATAAAATAGGAAAAGTATATGGAAAATA
The DNA here is from genome assembly GCA_020310875.1 of Ceratopteris richardii. Lineage (NCBI taxonomy): Eukaryota > Viridiplantae > Streptophyta > Polypodiopsida > Polypodiales > Pteridaceae > Ceratopteris > Ceratopteris richardii. Next base: position 101,965,535 of record CM035429.1, read on the forward strand.
TATGAGAAAAGGAAGCCTTACTTTTCTTTTGGAAATGATGGACTTTCTTCTTCTGCATCTTTCTTCCACTTGACGATGTCAACATCTTCAAACTTCTCTTCCATACCTTTTGTTCTCTTCATCTTGAAGTAGCAAACACTCTTGACTTCTTCAAATGAACTTTTCTCTTCCTCTAATGTAAGAGTAAGAGATAAAACAAACATGGTATATAAATGGAAGTGAATATAGAAACATGTTTTACCATCTCCTCATATCTCTGAATCAAAATGTTGTTTCAAATGTCTGAAACGACTAAATTCACCAATCGTTGTCTGAATGATGAATTACCCTTCTAGAGTTACCTTCTCTAGATACATTTGTACCTTGATATCCAACCAACTTACAACAGAAAATTGGCTGAAAAAACTCATCTCATCTCTGCACTTGTCTTCTTAGATGAACTTTCTTGCCATGAAAGAGATTTCTCAAAACTCTCTAGAAAAACCTCTAGATACCTGTTTTGATGTAGCCTTTAACTTTCAAATGATGAAAGCGTATAAAAGCAATCCTTGAATTTCTTCAAATCTCTTCATAACTTCTCTTCTAAGATATGACCTGCAAATGATAATCTGATAGTAGAAACTGATACCTGTGATTTGATGTTGATCTGATTCCTTCATCTTCTCTAAACCATTGTTCTTCCTTGAATTTGAAGTAGTCTTCTCTTCATCAAGTCTGGGTCTTCAAACAATACTTTTGTAAAGTATTTGCATACTCTTCCAAAAATATTCGGCTGCTAACAGATCATCAACTTCATACTCCACACTGATGAATACACATGTAACTGAAATGTCTAATTCTCAAATCTCTACTCATCTAGATTAAGTGTGTATGTCAAATGTCAAATATTAGAAGATGCTTTCAAATCAAATGTTGTAAATCTGGAAGTCTGGGAACCTGGGACATGAATGAGCCTTGATGCATTGATGCCAAAGATCTAAAGTTTTGTAACCAAAACCTTAGTGCTCTGATACCAAATGTTGGAAGTGAGGTAGGCCCTTAGGCTCATGTCACAGGTCCATGGTTCCAGTCATGTACAACATTAATTCCAGCAATCTTCCATATTGACAAAACATGAACATACCACAACTTAATCATACAGATGATGAGACAAAGATAGAGAAAGAATAGACGTCATGTGTAAGGTGTTACGTAAGCCATCGCTTACTCATAGTATCGTATATACCAATGTTCAATGTACAATGTGGGAGCAAAATTCTCAACCATTCTATGTGATGAGAAATAGATGAATGAGTGAATGTACAATGTAACAAACATATTCAGATGTATGGGCAGTAATCTGAATATACATGAGATGTGTGACCTAATAGGTTATAGAAGAGTGAATATGAGTGACTAAATGAGGAAGGATCAGTGTGAAACTGATGGTCAACAAACCTACATCTAAACTTAGGCTATGGAAGACCCTAAGTCAGATACGTGTGTGAAAAGATCACATACTTATAAAGTAGCATAGATTGCTAACAAGATTGTTGCCGAAAATCCTCAAACTCATGTGAACACACCTTCACAAACACCTTATAAAAATATGCATAAAGCATATAAGTACTGATTCTCTTGTAACTATGCCGAATAGGACTCCTTCTGATATGAACGCCACAGCCTCCATAAACTTCAAGTAGTACCTGTGTGCATAAAAAGAATACGTACCTGAATACTTAACATAAGATGTGAATCTTATGTTAATCACCATCTAATGTCTTTGAAGTAGCTCGATATCTTCTTGTAGAAGACAATCTTCAACCTAACATCTTCTTGTAGAAGATGATCTTCAAGTACGCCATGTAGATGGTCCCATCCAATGTCTTTGAAGTAGCCAGACATCTTCTTGTAGAAGATAATCTTCAACCTAACATCTTCTTGTAGAAGATGATCTTCAAATACATCATGTAGATGGGCGATCCTCACCATCAAGCTGCTAATAATCAAGTCTTCTTGCCATGAACAAGAGATAACCTCCTCTCCATGAGGTAGAGTGTGAGCACACCCTTCATCTTCTCCAAGAAGAATCACCAAGAAGAACTCCATAGCTGCTCCTCAACATGCTTCAAGTTAGCACCATGGCTGCCCCATGTGCTAGAAGAAACACCACCTCTACTGAGGTCCAAGCTCCAAGCTTGTGTTGATCCTAGGTGAAGGATGAATACAAGTGAGCCAAGCACTTGTTTATATAGTATTCTTGTACCTTGAAAAGCACTTCTCCAAAAGCAATCAATAAAGCCACCATCGCTTAAAGCATAAGATCGTTATCGATCTGAAAAAACTTACGAAAATAATCCGTACGCGTTCGTCTTTTTGGTTTGTTAAAAGCAAAAGCTCATCAAAAGCCTTCGCGCTGCCGTCTGCAAATTCGAACCCTCGTGGCTACTTTAAGAGGAAATCGAGCTACCCACGCTGCCCAACGTGGTTCTTGTACCAAGGACTGAACTGAATAGCTACAGATACTGATACGCGACCGTCAGCTTGAAGGAGTATAGAAGCTTTGTACACATCCTGTAAATTCTAGATAGAATGGACCAATAGGAACATTGTTTATCCAACAATCCCCCCTGCAATGTCATATTGGTACAATCTGAACTGAATCTGCAAACTTTATAATCTGCAAATTACCACAAGCTTCAAGCTTGTACTTCTGATACTTCAGAATTTGTTCTTTTAAAAGTCTTCTTCAAAACTGAATTTGACTTTCCTTCAAAAAACCTGAACTTGCTGAATATGAACCATAATACTTGAGAAAATATGCAAACTAGATATCCAATAGTGTACTCATCAAGCAATCACTGCTTGATAACAAATATAGCATGAACTGTCTCTGCACCTGCTATCTCTTGTCTTCAAAAACTAGCATGAACTGTCTCTGCACCTGCTATCTCTTGTCTTCAAAAACCTGAAAACATACACTAGGATCTATATATTTGCATTTACCTTCCAAAAGGATTTCTCAACGTACTTCTGCTGTGTCATGTAAATACACTAAAAATCAAGAACTGAATCCTGGAACCTGTGACTGTCAACTCACAACTTAGTGTATTATGAACACTGCTGGTTCATCTCTGACTTTACTCAACTCAATATGAGTCAAAAAATCTATGATGTCATCATGTCTTCATCCTTTACATCCTTCATACCTCTTTCCTTTAGAACTTGGTATAAACATATATGTGCGCACTTCTGAAATATACCTTTCTGAAATATCAAGCTTCTCTTCAAATAGAATTCTGGAACCTTATCCTGAACAGGAACTTTCTCCAAACATTCTCCTTCTTCCTTCTTCTTTCAAAGCTGGAACATAAAGAGAACCTGACAAAGGAAATATAGGAATACCTGTAGGTATGACTCTGCATTCTTTTACATATGGTTGAAAATAAGTCTTCATGTTTCATCACCTCCTGGATGACTTAACACTAGTATCCAAAATTCTTCAAATATATCAGACTTTATGAAATGTGGAACGTCTTCCTTCTTTCAATAAATCTGATGTTCAGTGATCAATACCTGTATCTGAAACAAAATCTCTGGACCCTTTTTATTAGCACTGTACACATGCCAATAGCTTTCCATGTCATTCCTCAGCTTTCCAAATTGTAGAATAAGGTTAGCTGAACCGAACATAACAAAACCTTGCTGAAAGCTTCATAGGATTCATAACCTTCTGTAACATAACAAGTATTTCTATCTCTCTGCAACACAAATTTGATAGAATCTGAATCTTTGACTTACTTCTTCCAATGTTAAGAATCTCACAAAACAAAGGATAGACAATTGAATCATAAATACTCAAGATCATATAAGATCATACGAGATCAATGATCTCTCCTGTGTAGAATCTGTTGTCATCAAACCTTCATGACTGAATGTTTGATTTACTTCCTGAATGTCTCCAAGTGTCCATGCTTCTCAAAAAGTTGTAAAACTTTTCTTCAAACAAATCCTTCAAGGAATTTGCAACTCCTACTTGAAATATAAGTGGACAAACTTCTCACCTTGAGAACTCCAAAAGCTGCAAGTTGATACTTCATAACTTTCATATTTTACCCGGGTGAAATGTGACAGTACCTGCTTGACTTTCTTTTGGCTAACTCCACTTCTCAATCAAGTGATAGGATATGATGGAACACCTTTTTGAATACAAGCATGTATCCAAAAAACTAGACAATCATAAAAAGTAGATTCTTCAATTGATTGGTACATCAACAAGTCTGAATTTTCTGAAGTTTTCTGAAAATACTGAATATGAGGTAACCTTTTCCAAACATAAAACCTCAACCCAAGTCTCCAACATCTGCTACAAAAAACTCTTTTACCTCAAGAGTTAAAAAAAAAGAAGAAATATACTTCTCTGCAACTTGTCATATACCAAGTAGCTCTGTATTGACAGTCCAAGAATTCTTTGAGGGAACATATAAGCTGCCTGCTTAAAAGCTTCAACTAAAACATAACTCATACATATATGAGTTAAAACATATATGTGCTTCTTTTCTTTCTCTCAATGCAATTCTTTGTCAAATCTACTAAATCATGACCAGTGTAATGCAAAACAAGAAACTGCTTCTTCTTTAAACAAGATGTTCTCGTAGACTTGTCTTTGGATGTAGAGGATAAAATAGGAAAAGTATATGGAAAATATATGAGAAAAGGAAGCCTTACTTTTCTTTTGGAAATGATGGACTTTCTTCTTCTGCATCTTTCTTCCACTTGACGATGTCAACATCTTCAAACTTCTCTTCCATACCTTTTGTTCTCTTCATCTTGAAGTAGCAAACACTCTTGACTTCTTCAAATGAACTTTTCTCTTCCTCTAATGTAAGAGTAAGAGATAAAACAAACATGGTATATAAATGGAAGTGAATATAGAAACATGTTTTACCATCTCCTCATATCTCTGAATCAAAATGTTGTTTCAAATGTCTGAAACGACTAAATTCACCAATCGTTGTCTGAATGATGAATTACCCTTCTAGAGTTACCTTCTCTAGATACATTTGTACCTTGATATCCAACCAACTTACAACAGAAAATTGGCTGAAAAAACTCATCTCATCTCTGCACTTGTCTTCTTAGATGAACTTTCTTGCCATGAAAGAGATTTCTCAAAACTCTCTAGAAAAACCTCTAGATACCTCTTTTGATGTAGCCTTTAACTTTCAAATGATGAAAGCGTATAAAAGCAATCCTTGAATTTCTTCAAATCTCTTCATAACTTCTCTTCTAAGATATGACCTGCAAATGATAATCTGATAGTAGAAACTGATACCTGTGATTTGATGTTGATCTGATTCCTTCATCTTCTCTAAACCATTGTTCTTCCTTGAATTTGAAGTAGTCTTCTCTTCATCAAGTCTGGGTCTTCAAACAATACTTTTGTAAAGTATTTGCATACTCTTCCAAAAATATTCGGCTGCTAACAGATCATCAACTTCATACTCCACACTGATGAATACACATGTAACTGAAATGTCTAATTCTCAAATCTCTACTCATCTAGATTAAGTGTGTATGTCAAATGTCAAATATTAGAAGATGCTTTCAAATCAAATGTTGTAAATCTGGAAGTCTGGGAACCTGGGACATGAATGAGCCTTGATGCATTGATGCCAAAGATCTAAAGTTTTGTAACCAAAACCTTAGTGCTCTGATACCAAATGTTGGAAGTGAGGTAGGCCCTTAGGCTCATGTCACAGGTCCATGGTTCCAGTCATGTACAACATTAATTCCAGCAATCTTCCATATTGACAAAACATGAACATACCACAACTTAATCATACAGATGATGAGACAAAGATAGAGAAAGAATAGACGTCATGTGTAAGGTGTTACGTAAGCCATCGCTTACTCATAGTATCGTATATACCAATGTTCAATGTACAATGTGGGAGCAAAATTCTCAACCATTCTATGTGATGAGAAATAGATGAATGAGTGAATGTACAATGTAACAAACATATTCAGATGTATGGGCAGTAATCTGAATATACATGAGATGTGTGACCTAATAGGTTATAGAAGAGTGAATATGAGTGACTGAATGAGGAAGGATCAGTGTGAAACTGATGGTCAACAAACCTACATCTAAACTTAGGCTATGGAAGACCCTAAGTCAGATACGTGTGTGAAAAGATCACATACTTATAAAGTAGCATAGATTGCTAACAAGATTGTTGCCGAAAATCCTCAAACTCATGTGAACACACCTTCACAAACACCTTATAAAAATATGCATAAAGCATATAAGTACTGATTCTCTTGTAACTATGCCGAATAGGACTCCTTCTGATATGAACGCCACAGCCTCCATAAACTTCAAGTAGTACCTGTGTGCATAAAAAGAATACGTACCTGAATACTTAACATAAGATGTGAATCTTATGTTAATCACCATCTAATGTCTTTGAAGTAGCCCGATATCTTCTTGTAGAAGACAATCTTCAACCTAACATCTTCTTGTAGAAGATGATCTTCAAGTACGCCATGTAGATGGTCCCATCCAATGTCTTTGAAGTAGCCAGACATCTTCTTGTAGAAGATAATCTTCAACCTAACATCTTCTTGTAGAAGATGATCTTCAAATACATCATGTAGATGGGCGATCCTCACCATCAAGCTGCTAATAATCAAGTCTTCTTGCCATGAACAAGAGATAACCTCCTCTCCATGAGGTAGAGTGTGAGCACACCCTTCATCTTCTCCAAGAAGAATCACCAAGAAGAACTCCATAGCTGCTCCTCAACATGCTTCAAGTTAGCACCATGGCTGCCCCATGTGCTAGAAGAAACACCACCTCTACTGAGGTCCAAGCTCCAAGCTTGTGTTGATCCTAGGTGAAGGATGAATACAAGTGAGCCAAGCACTTGTTTATATAGTATTCTTGTACCTTGAAAAGCACTTCTCCAAAAGCAATCAATAAAGCCACCATCGCTTAAAGCATAAGATCGTTATCGATCTGAAAAAACTTACGAAAATAATCCGTACGCGTTCGTCTTTTTGGTTTGTTAAAAGCAAAAGCTCATCAAAAGCCTTCGCGCTGCCGTCTGCAAATTCGAACCCTCGTGGCTACTTTAAGAGGAAATCGAGCTACCCACGCTGCCCAACGTGGTTCTTGTACCAAGGACTGAACTGAATAGCTACAGATACTGATACGCGACCGTCAGCTTGAAGGAGTATAGAAGCTTTGTACACATCCTGTAAATTCTAGATAGAATGGACCAATAGGAACATTGTTTATCCAACAATCCCCCCTGCAATGTCATATTGGTACAATCTGAACTGAATCTGCAAACTTTATAATCTGCAAATTACCACAAGCTTCAAGCTTGTACTTCTGATACTTCAGAATTTGTTCTTTTAAAAGTCTTCTTCAAAACTGAATTTGACTTTCCTTCAAAAAACCTGAACTTGCTGAATATGAACCATAATACTTGAGAAAATATGCAAACTAGATATCCAATAGTGTACTCATCAAGCAATCACTGCTTGATAACAAATATAGCATGAACTGTCTCTGCACCTGCTATCTCTTGTCTTCAAAAACTAGCATGAACTGTCTCTGCACCTGCTATCTCTTGTCTTCAAAAACCTGAAAACATACACTAGGATCTATATATTTGCATTTACCTTCCAAAAGGATTTCTCAACGTACTTCTGCTGTGTCATGTAAATACACTAAAAATCAAGAACTGAATCCTGGAACCTGTGACTGTCAACTCACAACTTAGTGTATTATGAACACTGCTGGTTCATCTCTGACTTTACTCAACTCAATATGAGTCAAAAAATCTATGATGTCATCATGTCTTCATCCTTTACATCCTTCATACCTCTTTCCTTTAGAACTTGGTATAAACATATATGTGCGCACTTCTGAAATATACCTTTCTGAAATATCAAGCTTCTCTTCAAATAGAATTCTGGAACCTTATCCTGAACAGGAACTTTCTCCAAACATTCTCCTTCTTCCTTCTTCTTTCAAAGCTGGAACATAAAGAGAACCTGACAAAGGAAATATAGGAATACCTGTAGGTATGACTCTGCATTCTTTTACATATGGTTGAAAATAAGTCTTCATGTTTCATCACCTCCTGGATGACTTAACACTAGTATCCAAAATTCTTCAAATATATCAGACTTTATGAAATGTGGAACGTCTTCCTTCTTTCAATAAATCTGATGTTCAGTGATCAATACCTGTATCTGAAACAAAATCTCTGGACCCTTTTTATTAGCACTGTACACATGCCAATAGCTTTCCATGTCATTCCTCAGCTTTCCAAATTGTAGAATAAGGTTAGCTGAACCGAACATAACAAAACCTTGCTGAAAGCTTCATAGGATTCATAACCTTCTGTAACATAACAAGTATTTCTATCTCTCTGCAACACAAATTTGATAGAATCTGAATCTTTGACTTACTTCTTCCAATGTTAAGAATCTCACAAAACAAAGGATAGACAATTGAATCATAAATACTCAAGATCATATAAGATCATACGAGATCAATGATCTCTCCTGTGTAGAATCTGTTGTCATCAAACCTTCATGACTGAATGTTTGATTTACTTCCTGAATGTCTCCAAGTGTCCATGCTTCTCAAAAAGTTGTAAAACTTTTCTTCAAACAAATCCTTCAAGGAATTTGCAACTCCTACTTGAAATATAAGTGGACAAACTTCTCACCTTGAGAACTCCAAAAGCTGCAAGTTGATACTTCATAACTTTCATATTTTACCCGGGTGAAATGTGACAGTACCTGCTTGACTTTCTTTTGGCTAACTCCACTTCTCAATCAAGTGATAGGATATGATGGAACACCTTTTTGAATACAAGCATGTATCCAAAAAACTAGACAATCATAAAAAGTAGATTCTTCAATTGATTGGTACATCAACAAGTCTGAATTTTCTGAAGTTTTCTGAAAATACTGAATATGAGGTAACCTTTTCCAAACATAAAACCTCAACCCAAGTCTCCAACATCTGCTACAAAAAACTCTTTTACCTCAAGAGTTAAAAAAAAAGAAGAAATATACTTCTCTGCAACTTGTCATATACCAAGTAGCTCTGTATTGACAGTCCAAGAATTCTTTGAGGGAACATATAAGCTGCCTGCTTAAAAGCTTCAACTAAAACATAACTCATACATATATGAGTTAAAACATATATGTGCTTCTTTTCTTTCTCTCAATGCAATTCTTTGTCAAATCTACTAAATCATGACCAGTGTAATGCAAAACAAGAAACTGCTTCTTCTTTAAACAAGATGTTCTCGTAGACTTGTCTTTGGATGTAGAGGATAAAATAGGAAAAGTATATGGAAAATATATGAGAAAAGGAAGCCTTACTTTTCTTTTGGAAATGATGGACTTTCTTCTTCTGCATCTTTCTTCCACTTGACGATGTCAACATCTTCAAACTTCTCTTCCATACCTTTTGTTCTCTTCATCTTGAAGTAGCAAACACTCTTGACTTCTTCAAATGAACTTTTCTCTTCCTCTAATGTAAGAGTAAGAGATAAAACAAACATGGTATATAAATGGAAGTGAATATAGAAACATGTTTTACCATCTCCTCATATCTCTGAATCAAAATGTTGTTTCAAATGTCTGAAACGACTAAATTCACCAATCGTTGTCTGAATGATGAATTACCCTTCTAGAGTTACCTTCTCTAGATACATTTGTACCTTGATATCCAACCAACTTACAACAGAAAATTGGCTGAAAAAACTCATCTCATCTCTGCACTTGTCTTCTTAGATGAACTTTCTTGCCATGAAAGAGATTTCTCAAAACTCTCTAGAAAAACCTCTAGATACCTGTTTTGATGTAGCCTTTAACTTTCAAATGATGAAAGCGTATAAAAGCAATCCTTGAATTTCTTCAAATCTCTTCATAACTTCTCTTCTAAGATATGACCTGCAAATGATAATCTGATAGTAGAAACTGATACCTGTGATTTGATGTTGATCTGATTCCTTCATCTTCTCTAAACCATTGTTCTTCCTTGAATTTGAAGTAGTCTTCTCTTCATCAAGTCTGGGTCTTCAAACAATACTTTTGTAAAGTATTTGCATACTCTTCCAAAAATATTCGGCTGCTAACAGATCATCAACTTCATACTCCACACTGATGAATACACATGTAACTGAAATGTCTAATTCTCAAATCTCTACTCATCTAGATTAAGTGTGTATGTCAAATGTCAAATATTAGAAGATGCTTTCAAATCAAATGTTGTAAATCTGGAAGTCTGGGAACCTGGGACATGAATGAGCCTTGATGCATTGATGCCAAAAGATCTAAAGTTTTGTAACCAAAACCTTAGTGCTCTGATACCAAATGTTGGAAGTGAGGTAGGCCCTTAGGCTCATGTCACAGGTCCATGGTTCCAGTCATGTACAACATTAATTCCAGCAATCTTCCATATTGACAAAACATGAACATACCACAACTTAATCATACAGATGATGAGACAAAGATAGAGAAAGAATAGACGTCATGTGTAAGGTGTTACGTAAGCCATCGCTTACTCATAGTATCGTATATACCAATGTTCAATGTACAATGTGGGAGCAAAATTCTCAACCATTCTATGTGATTAGAAATAGATGAATGAGTGAATGTACAATGTAACAAACATATTCAGATGTATGGGCAGTAATCTGAATATACATGAGATGTGTGACCTAATAGGTTATAGAAGAGTGAATATGAGTGACTGAATGAGGAAGGATCAGTGTGAAACTGATGGTCAACAAACCTACATCTAAACTTAGGCTATGGAAGACCCTAAGTCAGATACGTGTGTGAAAAGATCACATACTTATAAAGTAGCATAGATTGCTAACAAGATTGTTGCCGAAAATCCTCAAACTCATGTGAACACACCTTCACAAACACCTTATAAAAATATGCATAAAGCATATAAGTACTGATTCTCTTGTAACTATGCCGAATAGGACTCCTTCTGATATGAACGCCACAGCCTCCATAAACTTCAAGTAGTACCTGTGTGCATAAAAAGAATACGTACCTGAATACTTAACATAAGATGTGAATCTTATGTTAATCACCATCTAATGTCTTTGAAGTAGCCCGATATCTTCTTGTAGAAGACAATCTTCAACCTAACATCTTCTTGTAGAAGATGATCTTCAAGTACGCCATGTAGATGGTCCCATCCAATGTCTTTGAAGTAGCCAGACATCTTCTTGTAGAAGATAATCTTCAACCTAACATCTTCTTGTAGAAGATGATCTTCAAATACATCATGTAGATGGGCGATCCTCACCATCAAGCTGCTAATAATCAAGTCTTCTTGCCATGAACAAGAGATAACCTCCTCTCCATGAGGTAGAGTGTGAGCACACCCTTCATCTTCTCCAAGAAGAATCACCAAGAAGAACTCCATAGCTGCTCCTCAACATGCTTCAAGTTAGCACCATGGCTGCCCCATGTGCTAGAAGAAACACCACCTCTACTGAGGTCCAAGCTCCAAGCTTGTGTTGATCCTAGGTGAAGGATGAATACAAGTGAGCCAAGCACTTGTTTATATAGTATTCTTGTACCTTGAAAAGCACTTCTCCAAAAGCAATCAATAAAGCCACCATCGCTTAAAGCATAAGATCGTTATCGATCTGAAAAAACTTACGAAAATAATCCGTACGCGTTCGTCTTTTTGGTTTGTTAAAAGCAAAAGCTCATCAAAAGCCTTCGCGCTGCCGTCTGCAAATTCGAACCCTCGTGGCTACTTTAAGAGGAAATCGAGCTACCCACGCTGCCCAACGTGGTTCTTGTACCAAGGACTGAACTGATAGCTACAGATACTGATACGCGACCGTCAGCTTGAAGGAGTATAGAAGCTTTGTACACATCCTGTAAATTCTAGATAGAATGGACCAATAGGAACATTGTTTATCCAACAATCCCCCCTGCAATGTCATATTGGTACAATCTGAACTGAATCTGCAAACTTTATAATCTGCAAATTACCACAAGCTTCAAGCTTGTACTTCTGATACTTCAGAATTTGTTCTTTTAAAAGTCTTCTTCAAAACTGAATTTGACTTTCCTTCAAAAAACCTGAACTTGCTGAATATGAACCATAATACTTGAGAAAATATGCAAACTAGATATCCAATAGTGTACTCATCAAGCAATCACTGCTTGATAACAAATATAGCATGAACTGTCTCTGCACCTGCTATCTCTTGTCTTCAAAAACTAGCATGAACTGTCTCTGCACCTGCTATCTCTTGTCTTCAAAAACCTGAAAACATACACTAGGATCTATATATTTGCATTTACCTTCCAAAAGGATTTCTCAACGTACTTCTGCTGTGTCATGTAAATACACTAAAAATCAAGAACTGAATCCTGGAACCTGTGACTGTCAACTCACAACTTAGTGTATTATGAACACTGCTGGTTCATCTCTGACTTTACTCAACTCAATATGAGTCAAAAAATCTATGATGTCATCATGTCTTCATCCTTTACATCCTTCATACCTCTTTCCTTTAGAACTTGGTATAAACATATATGTGCGCACTTCTGAAATATACCTTTCTGAAATATCAAGCTTCTCTTCAAATAGAATTCTGGAACCTTATCCTGAACAGGAACTTTCTCCAAACATTCTCCTTCTTCCTTCTTCTTTCAAAGCTGGAACATAAAGAGAACCTGACAAAGGAAATATAGGAATACCTGTAGGTATGACTCTGCATTCTTTTACATATGGTTGAAAATAAGTCTTCATGTTTCATCACCTCCTGGATGACTTAACACTAGTATCCAAAATTCTTCAAATATATCAGACTTTATGAAATGTGGAACGTCTTCCTTCTTTCAATAAATCTGATGTTCAGTGATCAATACCTGTATCTGAAACAAAATCTCTGGACCCTTTTTATTAGCACTGTACACATGCCAATAGCTTTCCATGTCATTCCTCAGCTTTCCAAATTGTAGAATAAGGTTAGCTGAACCGAACATAACAAAACCTTGCTGAAAGCTTCATAGGATTCATAACCTTCTGTAACATAACAAGTATTTCTATCTCTCTGCAACACAAATTTGATAGAATCTGAATCTTTGACTTACTTCTTCCAATGTTAAGAATCTCACAAAACAAAGGATAGACAATTGAATCATAAATACTCAAGATCATATAAGATCATACGAGATCAATGATCTCTCCTGTGTAGAATCTGTTGTCATCAAACCTTCATGACTGAATGTTTGATTTACTTCCTGAATGTCTCCAAGTGTCCATGCTTCTCAAAAAGTTGTAAAACTTTTCTTCAAACAAATCCTTCAAGGAATTTGCAACTCCTACTTGAAATATAAGTGGACAAACTTCTCACCTTGAGAACTCCAAAAGCTGCAAGTTGATACTTCATAACTTTCATATTTTACCCGGGTGAAATGTGACAGTACCTGCTTGACTTTCTTTTGGCTAACTCCACTTCTCAATCAAGTGATAGGATATGATGGAACACCTTTTTGAATACAAGCATGTATCCAAAAAACTAGACAATCATAAAAAGTAGATTCTTCAATTGATTGGTACATCAACAAGTCTGAATTTTCTGAAGTTTTCTGAAAATACTGAATATGAGGTAACCTTTTCCAAACATAAAACCTCAACCCAAGTCTCCAACATCTGCTACAAAAAACTCTTTTACCTCAAGAGTTAAAAAAAAAGAAGAAATATACTTCTCTGCAACTTGTCATATACCAAGTAGCTCTGTATTGACAGTCCAAGAATTCTTTGAGGGAACATATAAGCTGCCTGCTTAAAAGCTTCAACTAAAACATAACTCATACATATATGAGTTAAAACATATATGTGCTTCTTTTCTTTCTCTCAATGCAATTCTTTGTCAAATCTACTAAATCATGACCAGTGTAATGCAAAACAAGAAACTGCTTCTTCTTTAAACAAGATGTTCTCGTAGACTTGTCTTTGGATGTAGAGGATAAAATAGGAAAAGTATATGGAAAATATATGAGAAAAGGAAGCCTTACTTTTCTTTTGGAAATGATGGACTTTCTTCTTCTGCATCTTTCTTCCACTTGACGATGTCAACATCTTCAAACTTCTCTTCCATACCTTTTGTTCTCTTCATCTTGAAGTAGCAAACACTCTTGACTTCTTCAAATGAACTTTTCTCTTCCTCTAATGTAAGAGTAAGAGATAAAACAAACATGGTATATAAATGGAAGTGAATATAGAAACATGTTTTACCATCTCCTCATATCTCTGAATCAAAATGTTGTTTCAAATGTCTGAAACGACTAAATTCACCAATCGTTGTCTGAATGATGAATTACCCTTCTAGAGTTACCTTCTCTAGATACATTTGTACCTTGATATCCAACCAACTTACAACAGAAAATTGGCTGAAAAAACTCATCTCATCTCTGCACTTGTCTTCTTAGATGAACTTTCTTGCCATGAAAGAGATTTCTCAAAACTCTCTAGAAAAACCTCTAGATACCTCTTTTGATGTAGCCTTTAACTTTCAAATGATGAAAGCGTATAAAAGCAATCCTTGAATTTCTTCAAATCTCTTCATAACTTCTCTTCTAAGATATGACCTGCAAATGATAATCTGATAGTAGAAACTGATACCTGTGATTTGATGTTGATCTGATTCCTTCATCTTCTCTAAACCATTGTTCTTCCTTGAATTTGAAGTAGTCTTCTCTTCATCAAGTCTGGGTCTTCAAACAATACTTTTGTAAAGTATTTGCATACTCTTCCAAAAATATTCGGCTGCTAACAGATCATCAACTTCATACTCCACACTGATGAATACACATGTAACTGAAATGTCTAATTCTCAAATCTCTACTCATCTAGATTAAGTGTGTATGTCAAATGTCAAATATTAGAAGATGCTTTCAAATCAAATGTTGTAAATCTGGAAGTCTGGGAACCTGGGACATGAATGAGCCTTGATGCATTGATGCCAAAAGATCTAAAGTTTTGTAACCAAAACCTTAGTGCTCTGATACCAAATGTTGGAAGTGAGGTAGGCCCTTAGGCTCATGTCACAGGTCCATGGTTCCAGTCATGTACAACATTAATTCCATCAATCTTCCATATTGACAAAACATGAACATACCACAACTTAATCATACAGATGATGAGACAAAGATAGAGAAAGAATAGACGTCATGTGTAAGGTGTTACGTAAGCCATCGCTTACTCATAGTATCGTATATACCAATGTTCAATGTACAATGTGGGAGCAAAATTCTCAACCATTCTATGTGATGAGAAATAGATGAATGAGTGAATGTACAATGTAACAAACATATTCAGATGTATGGGCAGTAATCTGAATATACATGAGATGTGTGACCTAATAGGTTATAGAAGAGTGAATATGAGTGACTGAATGAGGAAGGATCAGTGTGAAACTGATGGTCAACAAACCTACATCTAAACTTAGGCTATGGAAGACCCTAAGTCAGATACGTGTGTGAAAAGATCACATACTTATAAAGTAGCATAGATTGCTAACAAGATTGTTGCCGAAAATCCTCAAACTCATGTGAACACACCTTCACAAACACCTTATAAAAATATGCATAAAGCATATAAGTACTGATTCTCTTGTAACTATGCCGAATAGGACTCCTTCTGATATGAACGCCACAGCCTCCATAAACTTCAAGTAGTACCTGTGTGCATAAAAAGAATACGTACCTGAATACTTAACATAAGATGTGAATCTTATGTTAATCACCATCTAATGTCTTTGAAGTAGCCCGATATCTTCTTGTAGAAGACAATCTTCAACCTAACATCTTCTTGTAGAAGATGATCTTCAAGTACGCCATGTAGATGGTCCCATCCAATGTCTTTGAAGTAGCCAGACATCTTCTTGTAGAAGATAATCTTCAACCTAACATCTTCTTGTAGAAGATGATCTTCAAATACATCATGTAGATGGGCGATCCTCACCATCAAGCTGCTAATAATCAAGTCTTCTTGCCATGAACAAGAGATAACCTCCTCTCCATGAGGTAGAGTGTGAGCACACCCTTCATCTTCTCCAAGAAGAATCACCAAGAAGAACTCCATAGCTGCTCCTCAACATGCTTCAAGTTAGCACCATGGCTGCCCCATGTGCTAGAAGAAACACCACCTCTACTGAGGTCCAAGCTCCAAGCTTGTGTTGATCCTAGGTGAAGGATGAATACAAGTGAGCCAAGCACTTGTTTATATAGTATTCTTGTACCTTGAAAAGCACTTCTCCAAAAGCAATCAATAAAGCCACCATCGCTTAAAGCATAAGATCGTTATCGATCTGAAAAAACTTACGAAAATAATCCGTACGCGTTCGTCTTTTTGGTTTGTTAAAAGCAAAAGCTCATCAAAAGCCTTCGCGCTGCCGTCTGCAAATTCGAACCCTCGTGGCTACTTTAAGAGGAAATCGAGCTACCCACGCTGCCCAACGTGGTTCTTGTACCAAGGACTGAACTGAATAGCTACAGATACTGATACGCGACCGTCAGCTTGAAGGAGTATAGAAGCTTTGTACACATCCTGTAAATTCTAGATAGAATGGACCAATAGGAACATTGTTTATCCAACAATCCCCCCTGCAATGTCATATTGGTACAATCTGAACTGAATCTGCAAACTTTATAATCTGCAAATTACCACAAGCTTCAAGCTTGTACTTCTGATACTTCAGAATTTGTTCTTTTAAAAGTCTTCTTCAAAACTGAATTTGACTTTCCTTCAAAAAACCTGAACTTGCTGAATATGAACCATAATACTTGAGAAAATATGCAAACTAGATATCCAATAGTGTACTCATCAAGCAATCACTGCTTGATAACAAATATAGCATGAACTGTCTCTGCACCTGCTATCTCTTGTCTTCAAAAACTAGCATGAACTGTCTCTGCACCTGCTATCTCTTGTCTTCAAAAACCTGAAAACATACACTAGGATCTATATATTTGCATTTACCTTCCAAAAGGATTTCTCAACGTACTTCTGCTGTGTCATGTAAATACACTAAAAATCAAGAACTGAATCCTGGAACCTGTGACTGTCAACTCACAACTTAGTGTATTATGAACACTGCTGGTTCATCTCTGACTTTACTCAACTCAATATGAGTCAAAAAATCTATGATGTCATCATGTCTTCATCCTTTACATCCTTCATACCTCTTTCCTTTAGAACTTGGTATAAACATATATGTGCGCACTTCTGAAATATACCTTTCTGAAATATCAAGCTTCTCTTCAAATAGAATTCTGGAACCTTATCCTGAACAGGAACTTTCTCCAAACATTCTCCTTCTTCCTTCTTCTTTCAAAGCTGGAACATAAAGAGAACCTGACAAAGGAAATATAGGAATACCTGTAGGTATGACTCTGCATTCTTTTACATATGGTTGAAAATAAGTCTTCATGTTTCATCACCTCCTGGATGACTTAACACTAGTATCCAAAATTCTTCAAATATATCAGACTTTATGAAATGTGGAACGTCTTCCTTCTTTCAATAAATCTGATGTTCAGTGATCAATACCTGTATCTGAAACAAAATCTCTGGACCCTTTTTATTAGCACTGTACACATGCCAATAGCTTTCCATGTCATTCCTCAGCTTTCCAAATTGTAGAATAAGGTTAGCTGAACCGAACATAACAAAACCTTGCTGAAAGCTTCATAGGATTCATAACCTTCTGTAACATAACAAGTATTTCTATCTCTCTGCAACACAAATTTGATAGAATCTGAATCTTTGACTTACTTCTTCCAATGTTAAGAATCTCACAAAACAAAGGATAGACAATTGAATCATAAATACTCAAGATCATATAAGATCATACGAGATCAATGATCTCTCCTGTGTAGAATCTGTTGTCATCAAACCTTCATGACTGAATGTTTGATTTACTTCCTGAATGTCTCCAAGTGTCCATGCTTCTCAAAAAGTTGTAAAACTTTTCTTCAAACAAATCCTTCAAGGAATTTGCAACTCCTACTTGAAATATAAGTGGACAAACTTCTCACCTTGAGAACTCCAAAAGCTGCAAGTTGATACTTCATAACTTTCATATTTTACCCGGGTGAAATGTGACAGTACCTGCTTGACTTTCTTTTGGCTAACTCCACTTCTCAATCAAGTGATAGGATATGATGGAACACCTTTTTGAATACAAGCATGTATCCAAAAAACTAGACAATCATAAAAAGTAGATTCTTCAATTGATTGGTACATCAACAAGTCTGAATTTTCTGAAGTTTTCTGAAAATACTGAATATGAGGTAACCTTTTCCAAACATAAAACCTCAACCCAAGTCTCCAACATCTGCTACAAAAAACTCTTTTACCTCAAGAGTTAAAAAAAAAGAAGAAATATACTTCTCTGCAACTTGTCATATACCAAGTAGCTCTGTATTGACAGTCCAAGAATTCTTTGAGGGAACATATAAGCTGCCTGCTTAAAAGCTTCAACTAAAACATAACTCATACATATATGAGTTAAAACATATATGTGCTTCTTTTCTTTCTCTCAATGCAATTCTTTGTCAAATCTACTAAATCATGACCAGTGTAATGCAAAACAAGAAACTGCTTCTTCTTTAAACAAGATGTTCTCGTAGACTTGTCTTTGGATGTAGAGGATAAAATAGGAAAAGTATATGGAAAATATATGAGAAAAGGAAGCCTTACTTTTCTTTTGGAAATGATGGACTTTCTTCTTCTGCATCTTTCTTCCACTTGACGATGTCAACATCTTCAAACTTCTCTTCCATACCTTTTGTTCTCTTCATCTTGAAGTAGCAAACACTCTTGACTTCTTCAAA
Source organism: Ceratopteris richardii (assembly GCA_020310875.1). Lineage (NCBI taxonomy): Eukaryota > Viridiplantae > Streptophyta > Polypodiopsida > Polypodiales > Pteridaceae > Ceratopteris > Ceratopteris richardii. Next base: position 101,984,435 of record CM035429.1, read on the forward strand.
TGAACTTTTCTCTTCCTCTAATGTAAGAGTAAGAGATAAAACAAACATGGTATATAAATGGAAGTGAATATAGAAACATGTTTTACCATCTCCTCATATCTCTGAATCAAAATGTTGTTTCAAATGTCTGAAACGACTAAATTCACCAATCGTTGTCTGAATGATGAATTACCCTTCTAGAGTTACCTTCTCTAGATACATTTGTACCTTGATATCCAACCAACTTACAACAGAAAATTGGCTGAAAAAACTCATCTCATCTCTGCACTTGTCTTCTTAGATGAACTTTCTTGCCATGAAAGAGATTTCTCAAAACTCTCTAGAAAAACCTCTAGATACCTGTTTTGATGTAGCCTTTAACTTTCAAATGATGAAAGCGTATAAAAGCAATCCTTGAATTTCTTCAAATCTCTTCATAACTTCTCTTCTAAGATATGACCTGCAAATGATAATCTGATAGTAGAAACTGATACCTGTGATTTGATGTTGATCTGATTCCTTCATCTTCTCTAAACCATTGTTCTTCCTTGAATTTGAAGTAGTCTTCTCTTCATCAAGTCTGGGTCTTCAAACAATACTTTTGTAAAGTATTTGCATACTCTTCCAAAAATATTCGGCTGCTAACAGATCATCAACTTCATACTCCACACTGATGAATACACATGTAACTGAAATGTCTAATTCTCAAATCTCTACTCATCTAGATTAAGTGTGTATGTCAAATGTCAAATATTAGAAGATGCTTTCAAATCAAATGTTGTAAATCTGGAAGTCTGGGAACCTGGGACATGAATGAGCCTTGATGCATTGATGCCAAAAGATCTAAAGTTTTGTAACCAAAACCTTAGTGCTCTGATACCAAATGTTGGAAGTGAGGTAGGCCCTTAGGCTCATGTCACAGGTCCATGGTTCCAGTCATGTACAACATTAATTCCAGCAATCTTCCATATTGACAAAACATGAACATACCACAACTTAATCATACAGATGATGAGACAAAGATAGAGAAAGAATAGACGTCATGTGTAAGGTGTTACGTAAGCCATCGCTTACTCATAGTATCGTATATACCAATGTTCAATGTACAATGTGGGAGCAAAATTCTCAACCATTCTATGTGATTAGAAATAGATGAATGAGTGAATGTACAATGTAACAAACATATTCAGATGTATGGGCAGTAATCTGAATATACATGAGATGTGTGACCTAATAGGTTATAGAAGAGTGAATATGAGTGACTGAATGAGGAAGGATCAGTGTGAAACTGATGGTCAACAAACCTACATCTAAACTTAGGCTATGGAAGACCCTAAGTCAGATACGTGTGTGAAAAGATCACATACTTATAAAGTAGCATAGATTGCTAACAAGATTGTTGCCGAAAATCCTCAAACTCATGTGAACACACCTTCACAAACACCTTATAAAAATATGCATAAAGCATATAAGTACTGATTCTCTTGTAACTATGCCGAATAGGACTCCTTCTGATATGAACGCCACAGCCTCCATAAACTTCAAGTAGTACCTGTGTGCATAAAAAGAATACGTACCTGAATACTTAACATAAGATGTGAATCTTATGTTAATCACCATCTAATGTCTTTGAAGTAGCCCGATATCTTCTTGTAGAAGACAATCTTCAACCTAACATCTTCTTGTAGAAGATGATCTTCAAGTACGCCATGTAGATGGTCCCATCCAATGTCTTTGAAGTAGCCAGACATCTTCTTGTAGAAGATAATCTTCAACCTAACATCTTCTTGTAGAAGATGATCTTCAAATACATCATGTAGATGGGCGATCCTCACCATCAAGCTGCTAATAATCAAGTCTTCTTGCCATGAACAAGAGATAACCTCCTCTCCATGAGGTAGAGTGTGAGCACACCCTTCATCTTCTCCAAGAAGAATCACCAAGAAGAACTCCATAGCTGCTCCTCAACATGCTTCAAGTTAGCACCATGGCTGCCCCATGTGCTAGAAGAAACACCACCTCTACTGAGGTCCAAGCTCCAAGCTTGTGTTGATCCTAGGTGAAGGATGAATACAAGTGAGCCAAGCACTTGTTTATATAGTATTCTTGTACCTTGAAAAGCACTTCTCCAAAAGCAATCAATAAAGCCACCATCGCTTAAAGCATAAGATCGTTATCGATCTGAAAAAACTTACGAAAATAATCCGTACACGTTCGTCTTTTTGGTTTGTTAAAAGCAAAAGCTCATCAAAAGCCTTCGCGCTGCCGTCTGCAAATTCGAACCCTGGTGGCTACTTTAAGAGGAAATCGAGCTACCCACGCTACCCAACGTGGTTCTTGTACCAAGGACTGAATTGAATAGCTACAGATACTGATACGCGACCGTCAGCTTGAAGGAGTATAGAAGCTTTGTACACATCCTGTAAATTCTAGATAGAATGGACCAATAGGAACATTGTTTATCCAACAAACCTTTATCCATGGAAGGTTGAAATGTGACCCAAGCTAGTCCATGAGCAATAATAAGCCCCCCACTACATTTATTTACAAATGCATCTACTAAAACTATATAGCTAACTTTCATTAAGGAAATATTACTAATACCTTTCTACGAATTACTAGCTTTAACACCCACCATTAAACAAGAATAACAATTATTTATGGCTGAATTCCTCCTCACTATTAGTTTTTCCCACCTACTACTACCCTTGACATGTTCCCTTGTTAGTCTCACTAGAGTTATATCATTGTAGGAAATTAACTTCAACTTAAATAAATAACGACAAACCAAAGATGCAAAGCAAACAACATCCTAAAGTACCAATATTCATTGTTCCTAAGCAACAACTAAGAAAAAATAAAATAGAATAGCACAACACGATATATAGCACACAAAGCTTGAAGGAACCTATCTAATAGAAGAAATACAAGGACATCCTCTTCACACATTTCACCTTCATAATATTTTACAAGATGTAGATGGGTCTCCCTATGCTCGTCCAACCCTGTACGGTCATTTGATGTCTATCTTCTATCAATATCATTTTTTCTCTTGATGATCCATTACATATCCATATGATTTCTATCGAATTGAGAAACCTAACATGACTATGGGAATTCCATAAGAGCTTCCTAAAGACAAATATGCTCAAGTTTTTGAATTTTCTTGAGAGTTAACCACACATGAAGTCACTTCTTGTTGATAAAGCATCCTCTCTCTCACACATGTGAACAAAGATTAGTAGATTGATACAACAAGACCTAGTTCAGCTCAAGAAAAGGACTTGGATAAAACAAGCTCAAGTGTTGAGCACATGGTGATGTAAGGGAAGAGACATTCAAAGACATTGTATAAATTATTTTATATCAAGCACCACACAACAATCAAATTGAAAAATCAAGGCATCAACATCATCATATTTAAGCATCCATGTCCAAAAGGACAACATTTTTGCTAAAACAAGCATTACAAAGGAAACATATGTTTTCCTCTCTCTCTCTCTCTCTCTCTCTCTCTCTCTCTCTCTCTCTCTCTCTCTCTCTCTCTCTCTCTCTCTCTCTCTCTCTCTCCCCTCTCTCTCTCTCCCCCCCTCCTTGTTGGAGCAAGACAATCATCAATAGATGATTACATGAAGCCTAGGAATAAAGAAGTGAAGAAAAGAATCAAGCTTAACGCATGAAGTCAAGTGACGATTCAGGAAGAGATGTTCTATACACTTATTTACATTAGCTTTGGAAAATACTTCAAAAATACTTTCATATACTGACGAGTGCATACTCATATGTATATATATATATATATATATATATATATATATATATATATATATATATATATATATATATATATATATATATATATATATATATATATATATATATATATATATATATATATGTGTATATATATATATGTGTATATATATATATATGTATATATATATATATATATATATATATATATATATATATATATATATATATATATATATATATATATATATATATATATATATATATATATATATATATATATATATGTGTGTGTGTGTGTGTGTGTGTGTGTGTGTGTGTGTACATACTCATATATAGTCATGAAATATAGAAGAGATGAAGAAAAGATGAGAATAGAGTTAATAAAATTCAAGTTCCTTAGTGGTAGATGTGTAGAGTGTTTTCTCTTGAGATTAGCGACTAGTCTATCTTACAATTCTCTCAGCCTGATCATGTGGATCAGGAACTCTTTTGTACACATGTAATTTAGAAGCTAATCAAGCTATGACCAGAGTTTGATGATCTAATTCTCTTCAGGTTGTGTGTACGACAAGTAGGACCATTCATATATAGAAGTCTGCATGTGAAATTCTCATAATCGCGCATTTTACTGCTCAAAGATTTGCTTGAATCTCAGTGCTCAGTGTAAAGATTTTTATGTTTCAACATTCAAAATTTAATTTAGAAGATAAGGAAGATTTTGCTAAAAGCATTTAGCAAAATGGGTTATACTTTGAGAGAAATCAACTTAAGAAGTTGACCATGTATGTTTGATCTAAGTGATCAAATTAAAGATCTAATGGTTCTTTTGAAGAACTAATAACCATTATGGTTGTGCAAAGGTAGTATGAATATGTGTGTATCATTTGAATGATTAAAATCGAATTCATATGCAGAGATTGAACTTTATTTCTGAAGAAGACTTGTTGAAGCTGAAGAAAACTTCACATAGAGAAGTAATTATTAATGAACTTGAAAGTTAATGTAAAGCTTGTGTAAATTCTGATATATTCTTGATATAGAGGAGTTCTTAAATCAAGATAGATCAGACATTTGAAGAATTAAAGGTCTCCAGCAGTGGTATTAGAACAGAAAGTTTAAATCAAGGTGAAGAAGAAGCAAGCATAATCCCGACCGTTGCAAATATCAAAGATCTTAACATTGAGTCACAACAAAGAAAACAAAGACATGTTCTCTATTCCTTTTTACCTAAAGACCATGATATCAAGCAATAAAGTGGGCATTTTACAATATCTAGAAAGCATCACTTGTTCTTGCTTGTAAATATTGACTAGAAGCTTGATCCCATATCCCAAGTAGTCAAGATATATATAATAAAATACTTGGTGCCATGAAAACTAGTTGTTTAGCACGATCAAGAATCCCACATCATGATCTTTGACAAGAGATTAGAGTTGAAGGTACAAGTAAGAGTTCGGGAAGCTCCTTCATTACATCTATAACCTCAACAAGCATAGATTATAGCTGATTAAAAGCTACTCGAAAATCAGAGTACATGTGTTGCAAAAATCGGAACATTTTAACAAGGCAATTAAGATCATCCCCTTTGTATAGTTAAGATCGTCATTCAATGTTGGGCCATATTCACAGAATATGAAATAAATTTCACAAAAGCATTCCCAAGAGAAGATTATAATCAAAAAAATTATACTAAGAAACATTCACACATTCATCAAAGAAATACTCAAGATAAGTCAAGCTGAACACAAAGTGGAAGCAAAACTCGACATTATATTTCTATTAAAATGATGTTTTACATTTCATGTGTTTTACAAGAGTAATATGAATCTACAATAGAAGTTGATCATAGCTTTCCTCAGGCTCAAGCATAATGGGATCCTTTGGAACATTAGAACACATCTCCTGCCTCTCTTGCTCCAAGATTGGCTCTTCAAGGTCAGCCATGTCCCCCGATTCATCTGCAAGTGGGGGAACAGGCTCCCTTGAAGCCGGTTGGAATCTCTCTGTGTCTGCAATGTGCTTCCTTCCAACCTCTTGGTCTTCATCTGGGCATTCATTCAGCCCATTGATTCTCATTCTAATGAAGCTCACTTGAGCATCATCGTTCTCCACGGCTATGCAGTGCCTGAACATCTTCAAGGAGCAAGCCAGAGTCGTTCCTGAAACAGCAGAAAACCACTTAGAGGCCAATAAACATGATGACTAATGAAAATTGTTAAAATTGAAATTACCTGTGCCCGAAAAAAGGTCTAGGACCTAGTCATCATCATTGGAGAATAGTTGAAGCAATCTCATTATGAGCTTTTGTGGCTTCTGATGGGGGTTAACCAATGTCATGTCCCCAGCTACATGACAAAGTTTCTTGGTAACAGTTGGGAACATGAGCACATTTGAGATTCCATTCTCATTGCAATGCTCCCTGACTCTCCTTTTGCTTACTTCATCATAATAGCCAACTATAATGCATTCAGTGGAGCTCACAAACCTATGCAAAGGAGTGTGATTGACGTTTGTCTTCACCCTGCCAACAAGAACTATAAGTGACAGAGAGCATCATTAAAGCCATGGAGATAGAAAGAAGATTACTTACCACGTGAGGCACTCCACAGCATGACATCTTGTCTTCAGAGCAGTTGAAACAGAGAAAGACTGGTCTCTGCTATGGAAAACTACTATCCTCCAAAGAGGAGACATAGTCAACTCTGCAAAATCAGTGACCATCTTCCGAATATGAGGGTGTTTGAAGGGTTCATCATCATTTACTGATCCCAACATCCTAAATCCATAGGGTATGTCTGCTATGAGAAGGGAGAAATGCTTTCTAGGCACCACAGAACAAATGTTATTTACATCACTACAGAATACATTGTAATATACAGGCCTAAGGGGGTCTAGGGGATTGGAGAAACATTTCAAATCAGGTCCATCATCAAAATCAATCTCCTTGGCTTTCAATCTAGATTTCTCATGCCTTGCTCTTTGAATGTGAGCCACGAATGCAGGGGGGCAATCATCTAGTAGCTCTACAGACTTACTTTTCTTTGGTTTCTGCAGAATAAAGTGGAAAGACAATTAAATGAGCTCTTCAATACAGCAAACGAAACATAAGGAATCGATGCATGGCATCGATTTCGTGTGTGGGTAGATGTCAGGCATCGACTTTCTACTAAAATTCGATGCCTGGCATCGACTTTGGGACATAAGTCGATGCCTCGCATCGACTTATGCCACGAGGTCGATGCCAGGCATCGACTTATGCCCCCAAGTCGATGCCAGGCATAGACTTATGCCAGGAGGTCGATGCCAGGCATCGACATTTGGCAGCAGGTCGATGCCAGGCATCGAACTTAGAGGTAAGTCGATGCCAAGCATGGAATTCCTACTAAAAGCATGGCATCAAATTGGTTAGGTGAATCAAGGCATCTAGACTAATAGCAAACCAGGCATGATATCTGAAAGAGAACCTACCCAATCACGAAACAGGATAAAATATTTTGATAAAGCTTTGTAGGATGATGTGCTTGGATAGTCTGCTTGGACCTCTGTCCAAGAAAATCAACCCAGCCTCTTCATCATCACCTCTTGAATCTTCATGTATACTTTATGACTACAGTCACAAAAATGAAAAAGAGACTAGGTTAGACCAGAAACATGGGAGGATGGAAAAAGGATCTGAGAATAACATACATACTTATTGAGCTCAGTAACCATCTCCTCCAGGCTTAACTCCTTGGAGATTACCCTTGACAAAGTTGATATAATCAATGTATCATCCTTGATTCCTTGAAGGGCCCTCCATGGTGTCAGCTTCATGTCCTCAGGATCCTCTTCAATTGAGAGGTCAACTTTCCTTCCCTTTCCCTTCAGATCCACCTGTGGGTCTGGCCTCGACTTCCGTTGCTTCTGGCCCTTGACCTCCTTATTCTCCTACATTGTGAAAATTTTATCCTGCAGATCCCAGATCTCACCTGTTCTGAATGCCAGTTGAAACCATGGATCATATTTCCTCAAAGCATCAGACTTTCTATTCTCATCCAGTGCAATTCCAACCTCAATAAGGCATTGCTTTCGTAGATTGGGATGTATTCTTCCAGCTTCCTTCACGAGACAATCTTCATATTCATGGTGGAAGAACCCAATTCTCTCTATGGAGGACATTTTTTGCATGTAGTCATTGTCATTGTTGTGATCCCAAGCAAGAAGCTTGGCTTCCTTGGTTGTAAGACCAACATATATCTTGCACTCTGCATACCTAAAGAAGAATGTGGTAGGGTGCTCCTTCACTAGCTGTCTGCGGGCCTGTGCAGAGTGTGAACCTCCCATCACATAATATGTATAATCCTCAAACAAACCCTCATTGAACTCCTCCACAGAGCTGCACTCATTCGGATCCACCATGACAAGGAATGGCACAACAGTAGCATGAGTATTTATTTTCATTTTCTTCTTAAGATTCTGCACCTGCAAATTGTGTGGCTCCCTGATCTCAAGGAGCCTCCTCCCTTATGACTGGATCTAATGGTGGCCTATGGATGACATTGATTGGCAGGTGGAACAACTGCCCCTTCTTCACAACTTTTCTTCTCGATATGTCTTCCCTCATCTTGTTATGCTCAATACCAAGAACACCCGAGGCAAGCTCTCCACCAGGTGCAACTATTATATCCTCATAGCTAGAGCTTGAGTCAGAAGACTCCTCATCAGCAATTCTCTTCTTTTTCTTTTGGAACTTTTTTTGCACGCTCTGCTTACCCCTTGCCTTTACAGGGGTTGTCATCTTCTGTTGTGTTGGCATGATGTTGCCCTGGATCCATGGCATCAAGTCCTTGATAAGATTCACTGAGTCCCTGCGTATCTCTGCAAGCCCATCTGGAACACAACACCCTGGGCACAAGAAATCAATCTTGCATATAACATTTCTTAAACCTTTCGATGTCTCTACTAGGAAAGGAGGTTGTCAGAATCCTCATCTTCATAATCCAGTTTGAACACAAGGCCATACTGAAAACCTTGTGTTGTCGTGATCTTTCCTCTCCCATACGCCCCTGCGAACACAAGGAGGACTGCATTCTTTTCTTCAACATACTAAAGGCACCACTCCAAGTTTGTCATGTCTCCGAGTGGACGATCTGTCCTTAAGACCTCTACGTCCCTCGACCTTTCCTTCCTAGTTGTATCATCCTCAGCAATTTTGATGCTACTCTGTCCACCAGAGGACATTCCAACCGGATTGCTGGCCTTCTTAGAGGATAAGGATGCAATAATTTTCTTTGGTTTTGCTTGGTGACCAATGCCTCTGTCACGTTGCTGGTCAGTAGAGCTCATGGTCACTCTCAACTTCTTGAAAGGCCTCTCACTCTTGGACTCAGCATCCCTGAAGGGGCTTGGAAATATGAGCTCATAAATTAATGTGTTTTTCAAGGGTGCAAGTCGATGCCAGGCATCGACTTTTAGGTGCAAGTCGATGCCAGGCATCGACTTGAGGATGCAAGTCGATGCCTGGCATCGACTTGCACCTAAAAGTCGATGTCTAGCATCGACTTTGCACCCTAAAGTCGATGCCTGGCATCGACTTTCAGGCCACATTCGATGCCAGAAGGTCGATGCCAGGCATCGACTTGATGGTGCAAGTCGATGCCAGGCATCGACTTTTAGGTGCAAGTCGATGCCAGGCATCGACTTTGTGTGCAAGTCGATGCCAGGCATCGACTTGAGGGTGCAATTCGATGCCAGGCATCGACTTGAGGGTGTAAGTCGATGCCTGGCATCGACTTGCACCCTAAAGACAATGCCTGGCATCGACTTTCAGGCCACATTCGATGCGACCTTCCAGGTCGATGCCAAGCATCGACTTGATGGTGCAAGTCAATGCCAGGCATCGACTTACACCCTCAAGTCGATGCCTGGCATTGAGTTGCACCCTCAAGTCGATGCCTGGCATCGACTTGCACACAAAGTTGATGCCTGGCATCGACTTGCACCTAAAAGTTGATGCCTGGCATCGACTTACACCATTAATTCGATGTCTGGCATCGAGTTGTACCCTCATTGGATCTATATTTTATGAGCTAAGAAAAATAAAAACCTCAAAAGCATACTATTTACTCAAACATACAAAAGGAATCTTTTAGGAATCTTTTTTTGTGGTTTGATTTTGTCTACCTCTTGGTACTCTTGCCAACATTCTTCTTCTCCATGAGATTTTCCTTGTTGGTTTGCTGAGTTCTGTGCTCCATAGCTGTCTGTGCTCTGTTGCTCTCTCTTGCTCGTGGATTTTGAAAATGAGAAAGATCTCCTCCTCTGCTATTTATAGGCAATTGGGTAACTTGAACCAGAGACTAACTAGATCTAATTGAATGAATCCAGCTGCTAACTATATTTGTCAACTTATCTAACCAGGAAATACCACTCACACAAATAGGCTGTTTCACCTCGACTTTAATGAAATATTCATAGAACTTGCAACTATTTATATACATTTGCATGTAATTTACACCAATGGCAAGAGTGGTATGTACATGAGGAAGTCTAATAAATTGTTTCTTAGAATCTCTTGCTTGGGAAAAAATCAAGTCTAAGTTGTGTTGAATATGGGAGATTAATGACATCTTTATAGTGTTATCCTTCTCACTTCATTTCATATTCACATTTATCTTGTAACACATTGTTGAAAAGGAAAATCAATGTATGAATAAACATTCAACAAAGAACTTTGGGGTAATTTCAACAAAGTAGGTTGGTAATTTCAACAAAATAGCTTGATAATTTCAAACATCACTCATTGTCTTTGCATCCAACGTTCAAGAAAATCGTAGATTCAAAATTCATTTGAAAATCTTTTGTAACAAGCACATACTTAATTATTACATATAATTCTTACATATACTTTTCCATATACTTCTTACATATGGTTTTCCGTGTACCTCTTTTACACATAATTCTTATACTTTCATCTACCTTTTTGAGATTTAGCCAAGTCCACAATAAAACCTAATCCTTGAAATCTTAACCAAAGGTAAAATTTCTTCTTGTAAAGTCTTCAATGGCACTACTCCAAACAATTTTAATATCTAATCCAGTTGGAACTCAACTTGGATATATTATGATTCACTCATAATGCTAAGACTCAATGACTCATATCTAGTTAGAAATCAACTGCGTATCTCATCTTTCAAAAGTGAATCAAATCTTTGGTTCCCTTATTAGTGTATATTTGAGTAATTGAGTAATTTGATGTAATTTGATGCTTAATGTAATTTAATGTACTTTAATGAACTTTTGATTTCATATCTACTTGATGTGACATTTGATGTGACATCTTCACTTGATCTCGGATTTCTACTTATTTAAAAAGGTCATTCATCTTCAGTCTTCTTTGAACTGAGTGAAGATGAGCTCAATCTTTTCAGTTGATGCTTGGGCATCAGCTTCCTCTGCTCATATTGATACAGTTTCGGATTCATTGTTCTCAGTTGACCCTTTCCACATAAGTGATGATCCCTATGGTTTAGAACGTGCCGATGATCATTCTATGTTTTCTGTTGAGTCATTTAAGTTATCCAATTCACAGTGCAATGCTGCTCAACCAAATGCACCTCTTGATTTCCCATCTAATCCAACCATTGATCTCCCTTCTGACTCAAGTGCATGTGGATCAACGGAAAAGCAAAGCAAGCTCAATCTACGTTTTAAAAGAAGGCCTCGTGAAGTAAGTCAAAAAAGATTTAAATTTCTTAATTCAGATAGAAAGATTGCATTGGATATTGTGAAGCATTGTTGTGGTTTGAAATGTTTGTACAATTTAGGAATGAAGAAACTACAGCACCTAAGAGAGAAATTCCTCCATTTAGATAGTGAAAGGCAGGATATATATCTTGTTTCTCGCATGCAAATGACTGAGGATAACATGTCAGTAACACGTGTTGCTTTTGAATATTTCTTTAGTCAAGGGATGCGATGTTGTAGGGCTGCATTTAAAATTGCAATGGGTGTGGGAAATTTTAGAATACATAGGGTTCAATAAGGGTTTTTGAATGGGGATCTCATTTTGGATATGTTCCATGTTGGGACCAAATGTTCCATAGGGTTCAATAGGGGTTTTTGAATGGGGATCTCATTTTGGATATGTTCCATGTTGGGACCAAAGGACCTGTTGGACGTCATGCAATGAATTGGATGATGAACTATTTTAGCTTGCATTGTGAGGTTATGCCTACAATTGGAAGGTTGCACTTGTCAGATAACTTTACTCGTCGAGAGGTATTTCAAATATATAGAGAATACATGGAAAATAGAAATGAGAAGTATGTGTTGTATTGTCACTTTACTCGATTATGGAAGGAAGAGTTTATCAATGTGTCTATTCCTCGTAAAGTTAGAATGGGTGAATGTTCAGTTTGCGCCACTTTGAAAAACATGGCAAAGGGGGCTACAACACCACAGGAAAAGAATAATTTTAAAAACCTTCTTAACAACCATCGTGAGAGTCAAGCTTTAGAGAGAAAGAAAGCAATTCATCATCGAAGTAAAGCACTCAAAAATCAAGCATGCTTGTTGATAAACAGGTATTTCATAAGGTTAAGGTAAATTTCCTTCTGGTTGGCCACACTCATGATCACATTGATCAAATGTTCAGTACTTTCTCTAAGAAGTTGGCACGTAACAATGCCTTTACTCTTCCGATTTTATCTGAGCTGATTTCAGAAGCATATACTCCAAAATCAGAAGTGAAAGAGGGATGCAGATTCTTATTGCAGGTGCCTAATTTATCTACGGTGTATGGTGCAGAACAATCACCATATGAAGATAAAAACAATACAGAAAGATGTGGAAATGTGGTTGATCAAAGTAAAAGCTGGAAGCATGCACTCATTGAAAAGAAGAGACATATTGAGCATGCAAAAAAATATGTTGGAGATCAAGATGTATCTTGGTGGGAGGACTTTTTCAATCATCAAGAAGAGATTATACAGTATCCAATTGCAGGTCATTGGCCAGTTGATATTCCATTCACATGGGATTTTTGTACACAAAGATCTGTGAATGTGGCCCAAGCATGTAATGCAGATGCACTTCAAAGTTTTATACATCCACCAGAAAGAAATATTTATGTAGGCCCAAGGATGACAAACAGGCAGAAGCAAGATGGCAAGGAAATTTAATAGAGATAAATGTTGGAACACTTATTGCAGTACTTGCTGATGGTGATGAGGCTACCAGACCATTTTGGATTGCAAAGGTTTTAGAGATAACTAAAGATATTGATCAGAGAAGAATAGAGGCTTTGATGGTGCATTGGTATTATACTAAAAGTAGTAATGCATTCACAGGTAAATATAACTTAGAAATGGTGTGTGATACTAAACGAACAGGTTCAAAAAAGAAAAAGAATATTTGAAGCACATCCACTCTTAAAATGGATGATGTAGATATTCTTGTTTATGATTTTTCCTTGACAAAAACAGGTCACTTGAGGAAAGCAACCATCAATATGATAAAACAAAAGCTTCCAGATGTATGTGGTACAGGAAATCATAGGAAAACAAGAAGATTTGTGCATGATCCTGCAGAATTTGGTATGTATGTGGATGAAGATAGAGCTCTTGTGGATATAGAAGAAGAAGAAGAAGAGAGCTCTCAACAGTATGAGACTGAATCAAGTGCATCAGATGATGAGGGTGTAGACATAGATCAACATAGTTGTGAGTTGCATTGAAACTCTCTAACATTTTTAGTGCTTATGTAAATGCCTTGAAGTAGTTTGGTTAATGAAACCATGTTTTGTAGCAATTTTGAATAACAATCAGATATCCACCCATTGAAAATATGTCTAAAATGTTATTTTTGTATAAGAATTATTCAGTTTTACATTCTTTATATAGATTGTAGACATGTCAATGTCTTATCATATAGATTTTGGACATGTCAATGTCTTATCATATAGATTTTGGACATGTTAATGCCTTATAGAGTGAAATTTCGACTACATTTTGAGCTCTTTTTTTATGAGAAAATGACAAAAAATGTCAAAAAATCACATGTTTTCACTTCATTTTTGTAATATATGTATACTGGTATAAAGGAATCTCAAACATAAGCTGCCATTTGCTTGATTTTTGAAGAGAGTGTTCTCTTTTTATGACATAGTTCTCGTTTGTTACGACTCACTGTTTCTTGTGAATTGAAGGTGCAAAGGCTAAAGACTTGAAGAAAACCTGAAGAAGAAAAAAGCACGAGTTCAAAGGATCAGGAAGGATTAAAGCTTCATATCAAAGGTACACTATACCTTCATAAATCTTAGTAATTGTATATACAAAAGTCAAGACATGGGAGAAAGCTTGCATATTGACAAGCTAGATAGAGAGAATTATCCGGCATGGTCTATGCGGATGGAAGCACATCTCATGAGAAAATATTTGATAGCATTTATTATAGGAGAAGAAGAAAAGCCTGAGTTTAAGGATCCAAGTGTTCCAACAAGAGAAGAACTCGTAGATTTGAAGACTTGGATGAAGAAAGATGCTCAGGCTAGGAGAATCATTTACATGGCTATAAATGATTATCTTCTACCACACATTAGAGGATTAGAGAGTGCAGCATATGTATGGAATGCCTTGGAAGAACACTTTCAAAACACAACCAAATTGAGGAAGGCTTCACTATGGGCTGAGTTTACAACTTTCAAGAAGAAAGGTTCTCAGTCAATATCTGATTATGTTACAAGGATGAAGGACATTGCAGACAGTTTGGGAGCAATAGACGAAGATATTGAAGAACATAAGTTGGTAAGGCAAATACTCACAGGTCTAAGAGGAGATAAAAGTGGAAGCCTTTTATATTGTCTACAGAATTATCATTAGATCATTTTACTCTTGATCTTAATCGATTGCTAGGACATATGCTAACATTTGAGCAGGACATTAAAGGAGAGAATGACATAAGCTCAAGTCAAGTAATGTATTCAAAAGACAAGAAGAAGAATGCTAAAGGCAACTAATCAAATGATGAAGAAGGATCTTCAAGTCAAGTAAACTTCATGAAAGAAAGATGAATTTCAGAGGTAAAGGTAGAGAAGGTAAGAATAGAGAAAACTCTAAAGCTTGTTGGATTGATGGAAGAACAAATCATTTGGCAAATGATTGCTAGTATAATAAGCAAAATGGTAGAAGTCATAATCAGAATTTCAGTCCTAAAGGAAGAGGAGGTAGAAATCAAAGAGGTAATTTCATATCAAGAGGTGGTAGGACTTCATTTGCTAGAGGACGTGGAAGGAATTTCCAAACTCAGTCCTACAACAACACCTATTACAATTATGCTTCAGATCAGAAACAAGACTTGAGTCTTATCTTGAATGCAACACATGAAGTAATTAATGAAGATCAAATGGCGTTTTATATTGACTCGGGATGTAGCAATCATCTGAGTGGTAATATTTCCTTAATGACCGATATGGAAGCCAAAGTGAATGGACATACAGTTCAAACAAGAGACAACACCAAAGACAAAGTTGAAATCATTGGATCAGTGAAGACAAAGAGTGTAAGCACACTTCTAAGCAAGGTACTTTATGTTCCAACAATTCCTAAAAATCTAATAAGTGTAGGGAAAATTGTTGAAAAGGGATATGAAGTCAGATTTACAAGTGATGGTGTTTATGTTGAAGATCCAAGTCAAGGATATAAAAGCATTGTTATAGGGAAAAAGGAAGGAGGGTTATTCACTCTCAAAGTCCAAAGTAATGTGGTACATGCATTATTTACTTATGGAATTCAAAAGATGTTTGAATTGGACCTATGGCATAAGAGATTAGGACATTTCAATGGAAGAGGAATAAAAGAGATGAAAAAGAATGGTGCAGTGCTTGGTCTACCAAATATTGAAGACCAAAATATGATATACAAAGGTGAGGCTTCTCAACTAGGTAAAACTCACAAGAAATCATACAATAAGCAAGGATACATGTATTCAAATATGCTTGAATTGGTTCATACAGATGTGTGGGGTCCTTCAAAGGACTATAGCATAAATGGATCAAGGTATTATGTGTTGTTTGTTGATGATGCAACCAGATGGATTACTCTGTCTGTAATCAAGGATAAATCTGAAGTGTTTGACACATTCAAACACTACCATGCTTATGCAAAAAGAATTACAGGACAAAAGCTTAAGAGATTGAGATCAGATGGAGGAGGAGAATATTTTTCTAAGGAATTTGATGATTATATGTGGAATGCAGGTATAAAAAGAGAAGTGACTTGCAATTACTCCCCACAACAAAATGGAGTTGCAAAAACAAAAAATAGAACTCTTGTAGAGTTTGCAAGATCAATGATGAAGGAAAAGAAGTGTCCTAATTATATGTGGGCAAAAGCAATTAATACTGCAACTTATCTTGTGAATAGGTTGCCTTGCAAAGCTTTGGAGGGAAGGATTCCTTATGAAGCATGGTGGGGTAAGAAACCTATTATTGATCATTGCAAAATATTTGGATGTTTGGCATATGCTTATGTTCCATCTCAATTGAGACATAAGCTAGAACCTAAAGCAGAAAAGTATGTGTTCATTGGGTATGACGATAGACAAATGGGATACAAGTTGTGGAGTCCATCCACAAAATAATTTCTTGTTTCAAGAGATGTCGCATTTGATAAGCAAAGCACATGGTTTATAGGATCAAACAATGTATGCACAGATCTTGAAGAAATCAAAAGGAAAGAAAAGTCAAAGATGAAGGTATACGAAGAAGATAATGATGATGATGTTTGTAGAAATGAAATGCAAGACAATAATGAATATAGACCAAGGTTTGATCCAGAACAAAATGAAGTAGAGACTTAAAGGAGTGCAGAATTAAAGGATATGCCCAAACACATGGAGTGGACTATGATGAAACTTTTAGTCCTGTGGCTAAGATGTCTACAATCAAAACTTAAATTGATATTGATGTATGTAAAGGCTGGAAGCTATCTCAATCAGATGTAAAGAATGCATTTTTAAATGGATATATTGCAATGAAGTATACATGGAGCAACGAGAGGGTTTCAAAGAGTAAAATAGATCATATTATTTTTGTAAGCTTAAGAGAGCTTTTTACGGTTTAAAGCAAGATCCAAAGGCATGGAATTATAGACTTGTCAAGTTCTTGAATGAACTTGGATACCAAGCTTCAAAGGGCGATAGTAGTTTGCTAGTGAAAGCAAATGAAGATGGATATATTTATGTTTGCATTTATGTTGATGACATTATTATCACAGGTACAGATGCTCAAGGAATCAAGGAGCTCAAGAAGCAAATGGAAAAGGAATTCAACCTAAGTGATTTGGGAAATTTGTCTTATTTCCTAGGAATGGAGATTATGTATACTCAACATGGAGTATATGTTACACAAGAAAGATATCTGAAAAATCTTCTGATGAAGTTTAATATGGAGAATTGTGAGCCTTCAACCACACCTTTGGAGGTTAATCATAAATTAAGCAAGTATGGAGGAGAAGAGTGCAAGGACATGAAGACATATCAAAGTTTGGTAGGTAGTTTGATTTATGCTACCTTGACAAGACCACATCGTTCATATGCAGTTGGCGTCTTATCACAATTCATGCATTGCCCAAAGCCAAATCATTGGATTGGAGCACAAAGAGTGCTAAGATATATCAAAGGGACTCTGAATGAAGGTTTGTATTATGGATTCACTTCTGATATTAGACTTAAAGTGTTTAGTGATGCAGATTGGGCAGGTAATTGAGATGATAGAAGATCTACTCGTGGTTATTTGTGTTATATTGGAGATAAGCTAATTCTTGGTGTTCAAAGAAGCAACATACAGTTGCTTTGTCATCCATAGAAGATGAATACAAAGGAATGGTGGAAGCTGCAAAAGAAACCTAAACACATAGAGATTCAAATCATTTCTTAAGAGAAAAGGTGCTTGATAAAGAAGTTGAATTCATGCATACACCAACAAAAGAGCAAGTGGCAGATATGTTGGTAGAAAGCTTGGATGGACCAAAGTTACAAAGGTTTAAAGAGATGGCAGGCATAAACAAGGTGCAAGTAATCACAATTGATGATTGAGGGAGAGGTGTTGGAGCAAGACAATCATTGATGGATTATTACATGAAGCCTAGGAATGAAGAAGTGAAGAAAAGAATCAAGCTTAAAGCATGAATTCAAGAGAAGATTCAAGAAGCGATGTTCTATACACTTATGTTCATTAGCTTTGGAAAATACTTAGAAAATACTTTGATATACTAATGGTTTCATACTCATATGTATATATATATATATATATATATATATATATATATATATATATATATATATATATATATATATATATATATATATATATATATATATATATATATATATATATATATATATATATATATATATATATATATATACTCATGTATAGTCGTGAAATATAGAAGAGATGAAGAAAAGATGAGAATAGAGTCAATAAAATTCAAGTTCCTTAGTGGTAGATGTGTAGAGAGTTTTCTTGTGAGATTAGCGACTAGTCTATCTTAGAATTCTCTCAGCCTGATCATGTGGATCAAGAAATCTTTTGTACACATCTAATTCAGAAGCTAATCAAGCTATGACCAAAGTTTGATGATCTAATTCTCTTTAGGTTGTGTGTATGACAAATAAAAACATTAATATGTAGAAGTCTGCAAGTGAAGTTCTCAGAATCGTGCATTTTGTTGTTCAAAGATTTGCTTGGATCTCAGTGCTCAGCACTCCCTCCCTTGCTCCTTCCCTCCCCCTCCCTCCCCCTCCCTCCCTCCCTCCCTCCCTCCCTCCCTCCCTCCCTCCCTCCCTCCCTCCCTCCCTCCCTCCCTCCCTCCCTCCCTCCCTCCCTCCCTCCCTCCCTCCCTCCCTCCCTCCCTCCCTCCCTCCCTCCCTCCCTCCCTCCCTCCCTCCCTCCCTCCCTCCCTCCCTCCCTCCCTCCCTCCCTCCCTCCCTCCCTCCCTCCCTCCCTCCCTCCCTCCCTCCCTCCCTCCCTCTCTCTCTCTCTCTCTCTCTCTCTCTCTCTCTCTCTCTCTCTCTCTCTCTCTCTCTCTCTCTCTCTCTCTCTCTCTCTCTCTCTCTCTCTCTCTCTCTCTTTATCTATCTATCTATCTATCTATCTATCTATCTATATATCTATCTATCTATCTATGTATCTATCTATCTATTATAGCATCAAATTCAGATTGCATTGCAGCCATCCAATGTTCAAAATTTTGTGCTTCATCAAACGAAACAAGTTCAGTCTCATCACAGAGACTAGAAGCAGCCATAGCATAGCAATCTAATGCAAAAGAGGCACTATGAGAGCCTGATCGAGTACGATATGACAGAGGTGCATCTAATTTGTTATCACGCAAAGTCTATACTAGCCATTTTGGCATAGTTTTTGCCTGTTCAATATCAGCTCTCTCATCAACAAGTGGATCATGTAAATCTGCATCAGAAATGGAATGATCTGCATCATCACATGAAAGTTGCAAAGGCTGAGAAGTTGCCTCATTAGGACCAGCACTAGACTATCCACTTGTAAAAAGACGCAGCAAAGTATCATACATGTCTTTGGAGCTAACAAATATCCCCTTAATACATGAAAGCAATGGCTCAATAGCATCTTCCACAAAAACATCACGGCTAACCAGAATACGTTTAGTGTGTGGATGATACAGACGATAGCCTTTACTTTCAGAATTGTACTCAATAAAAATACATTTTACTGCTTTATCATCCAATTTTCTATGATATTGTTCAGGCACTAATGCATATGTCAGACAACCAAAAACATGAAGATGAGCAAGAGATGGCTTGCGATCATGCCAAGCCTCATATGGAGTAATAGGCTGCAGTGCTTTAGTGGGACACTTGTTAAGTACATATGCTACACACATAACAGCCTCAAGCCAGAAACTATGTGGTAAGGCCTGACTCTTGACCATACACCTCGCCATCTCCATGAGTGACATGTTCTTCCGTTCAGCAACTCCATTCTGTTGAGGTGTATATGGCACTATACACTAGTGTTTTATCCCACGTTCAGCCAGAAATGCATTGAAATTAGAAGATATATATTCCCCCCCTCGATCGGAATGGAAGGTGCCCATTTTACATGCTGACATATTTTTAGCCAAAATCAGAAACTATTTGAAGCACATAAACACTTCGGACTTTGCTTTGAGTGGATATACCCATGCATGCCTGGAAAAATCATCAATGAAAGTCATGAAGTAAAGAGAATTTCCAAAGGAGGGTGTCTACATAGGACCACAGACATCGCTATGAACAAGCTGCAATTTCTGAGAAGCCCAAACTGAACCATCTTCTGAAAATGAGGAACGTTGCATTTTGCCCAAAATACAGCATTCACATACATGTTTGCCGAGTGCCTCAAGTTTGGGTAAAGAGGACACCATTTTATATTTCTGTAGTCATAGCAAACTAGAAAAGTTTGGATGACCAAAGCGTGCATGCCAAAGCTTTGCATCTGACATAGCCTGAGAATCATGTATTGCACATGCCAAATCATTCACCAATTTTTCATAGTCTATGAGCTTATACAACCCACGATATAAAATTCCAGAAGCAATAATAACATCGCCATTTGATAGATCATGAACTATACATCTGTCATCAACAAATTTCACAACCAAGCCAATCTTGGCTAATGCAGAAATTGATAACAGATTTTTCTTGATCCCTGGCACAAATAAAGCATCTGACAAAGTGAAAGAACTACCATCAACAGTAGTCAAAATGATCTTACCAACTCCCATGACAAGATAAGAGAAGTTGTTGGCACATGTGACACTATTCCCTGTAGGGGCAGGCTAGAGTGAAGAGAAGAAAGTGCACTGCGAGGTAATATGTTTGGTCGCCCCACTATCAAAGTACCAAACATCTGAGCCTACTCCAGACATGCACTGCTCATGAGAAGATGGGTCAAAAGTGCAAACAGTAGTAAACGCCCATTCTTCATCCTGCACAAGGTTAGCAGACTCTCTTTTTGGAGTAGAGGCCTCTGCAACAACCATTCCAATCTCTTTTTTCTTTGCCTTTTTTGCAGCCAGTTTAGGAAAATTCTTTATTATATGATCATTTCCTTTACAGTACTTGCAAAATAATTTTTGCTTTTCTGACTTCTTCTCATCTTTGTCTTCCTTCTTTGAATGTGCAGAATTAGCAGATTTTTGCTTACTAGTTGAAGAGCTCCATTTTTCTTTTCCCTTTTGACTAGCCAGGAAAGCTTGATCTGCAACACGCATAATGCACCTGTTCTACCTCGACTGATCTTCCTGCAACAGAGCAGAGACTAACTCCTCAAATGACAAGGCATTTGGATTGCCTTTCATCATCAACCGAAGAGTAGAAGCAAAACTCTGATATGTATCAGGAAGACCATTCAGAACGGTCTGCACAAGTGAGCTATCTGGTATAACTTCATCAGCAAAAATCAATTGTTCCTTCAAGTCTTTGATCTTTGTTAGAAAATTGTCCATAGAATCACCTTCATTTATGTGCTCACTCTCCAACTATTTTCGGAGGTAAGGAACACGAGCCTTATTCCTAGCTTGGTACAATGTGGTAAGTATATCCCAAGCATCCTTAATTGTTCTGCAAGAGCAAATGTGAGGAATAATGGCACGTTTGACAGACAAAGCTATCAATGCATGTGCCTGAGCATCTCTGTCATCCCAATGAATCTGCTCTGTAGTAGATGTAGCGGAAACCACAATACAAACAGGAATCTGCAGAATATCATCATCTTCGACACCATCTCCATCAGCTCCAGCACTTGTATTTGCAGTACATGTATTCATAGGTGTAACAGGACATCTTTCAACACCCTGCAAAATATTCCACATTCCTTTTGCAACCAATACATGTCGCATCATATAAGCCCATAACGGCTAGTTGGTACCATCAAACTTATCCTCAACAGCCAACATACAGAATACATCACTGCTTTTAGCCATGGCTAGTGACTAAAATACCTTGATGCCAAAAATTGACTATATCTCAAAAAGTTGAACAGAACTACCCAAATAAATTCAGCTAAATATGTAGCAGACTTTGAGATGCTTATAGTAGAGAACTGAAACTAGTATATACCTTTGGTACAAAAAGACTAAATAGCCTGCATAAGCATTGTGATAATGCGTTCGGAGACCGAAACGAGCTCAGATCATGATTTCGGCACCACAGAGTGAAGATGTTTTGATCTCTAAAACACCCTGAGTATGATCACCAAAATTCGTGTGATTCTGAGATTGCAACCGGAGGAGTGTAGACGATGCCCTAGATGAAGCGGCGACCTGCTTTGATACCAATTGTTGGAGTTGACGTCTGCGGAAGCACGCGAACAGCACAAGGGGGCTTCTAGATGGGTTGGGATGCGTGGAGAAAGACCAAACTCATGCATTTGATCAACGACAAAGGAAGCCAAGTGATTTAAAAAGGCCAAAGAGATCGCAGTAATTAGACCATGCTGAAACAAACTAAAAAAGACCAATTCTAGACCAAGTTAAAAAGACTAAGCAAAGACCAATTGAATAAATAGACCAAAAAAAGACTAAGAAAAGACCAATTGACTAATAAAAGACCACTTGAAAAGACTAGAAAAAGATGAGTTGAGAAGACTAGAAAAAGACCAATTGAAAAGACTAGGAAAAGACCAGTCTAAAAAGACCAAAAAAATACCAATTTAAAAAGACCAATTGAAAAGACTAGGAAAAGACCAATTTAAGATGACTAGAAAAAGACCAATTTAAAAATACTAGAAAAAAACCAATTGAAAAGACTAGAAAAAGACCAATTTAAAAAGACTAGAAAAAGACCAGCTGAAAGACTAGAAAAAGACCAATTTAAAAAGACTACTAGAAAAAGACCAGTTTAAAAAGACTAGAAAAAGACCAATTGTATTTATATTATATACATGTATCTTAGTAGATTCTATAGTAGATAGGGTTTAACTCTAGAGGCATTTACCAATGGAAGAAGCATTCTTTGTAGCATTGCTAGTCAGACAGATCCTTGAGGGAGGAGTAGAATCACCTTGTATGGCCCCTTCCATTTGGTGAAGAGATTTTCTCCTTCTTTTTTGTCAAGCCTGGTTGATATAGCAGTATCAATGACTGTTGCTTAATTGGTCTTCCCCAGAGGTGATGGTCATGGTTGGTTTTTCTTTTTAATTGGTTCTTATTTATGTGTTCTTGGGCCTTGTCCCTGAGTTCTTCCACTAGGTGGATTCAGAAATATTGAGCCTGCTTAATCCAATGTTGAACCTTGTGTGTCCCCACCTTGGCAGATCCTTCAATGAATTCAAGAGGAGATACAGCTTCAATGCCATATAAAAGTTGAAAAGGAGTATACCAAGTTGTAGCTTTGTAGGCTGTTCTGTAAGCCCAAAGTACTCCTAAGTATGCGCCTCCCCATGTAGTAGGTTGTTGGTGGCACATTTTTTTCAGTGGGGGAGTCAACACTTTGTTTGTGCTTTCTGCTTGACCATTAGATCTAGGGTAGTATGCACATGACTTCTTGTGGAAAGCTTGGTACTTCATAAAAATAGTAGTCAAAGTTTTATTGACAAAGTGTGTACCTTGATTTGTAGTGATTTCAATGGGACATCCTTACCTACAGAAGATGTGTTCATATAGAAAGACAACCACTATATCTAAGGTGCAGTCAACTAAGGCAATTACTTATGCCTATTTAGTAGCATAATTTGTTGCTACTGGTATATAGCTAGCCTTTGATGGATGGGTCGTTGGATATATGGGACCCACAAAATCTAGCCCCCATCGCTCAAATGGTTGCCATGCTGTGGCAATTGTCAAAGGCCTATTATTGAGTTTTGACGGTTTAGGACCGCATCTTCGACAGGTATCACATGATTTAACCATGTTACATGCATCTCTGAAAATATAGGGCCACCATAGCCCACTTCGTAATATTCTTTGAGTTGTGATGTGTCCTAGGTAATGCCATGAAGCTGATCCACAATGAGCGGATTCTAGAATGGCAATCACTTGTTCAGGGCATACACATCTTCTAATTATTCCATCTGATCCTATTTTGAAGAGGTTTCCTCCGATCATGGTGAAACTTCTACTTTTGATTAGGAGTGTCCTTTTATTTGGTGGTGTCATATATGAGGGACACACACTAGTAGACAAGAACTAAAACATTTCATTATACCAAGAGGGATAAGTGCTCACCTGAAAGAGATGATGGTCTAGGAGATCATCATCCATCCCTTTTTCTTCCTTGTTTACTTCTATTCGAGATGGATGACCTGCAATCACATGTTGTCTTCCAGGCTTCTGTACTACTTCAAAGTCGAATTCTTGAAAAAGTAATAACCACCTCCAAATGCAACCTACAAGTTTAGGCTTATTGAGCAGGTACTTAATAGCTTGATGATCTGTGATTACCACGAAACGAACACCCAAAAGATAATGTCTAAACTTCTTTAAACCAAACACTATAGCCAATGCTTCCCTTTCTATAGTGTTGTAGTTGTGATTCAGCCTTAGGGAGAATCCTACTTGCATAGTGAATTGGTCTACCCAATTTATGTTAAGTGCTTGGTTGTGCAAGTATTGCACCTACAATAGTGGAACTTGCATCCACATGCACATGAATGGGCAAATTCCAATCAGGAACGATAAGAATTGGTGCACTTGATATTTTTCTTTTGAGAAGTTCGAATGCCAATTCCTCTTCCTCGATCCATGTAAATGGAACTAATTTTCTTGTTAGCCTTGAGAGAGGCCTTGCTATATCTACATACATCTTGATGAACTTTCTGTGATATCCAGTGTACCCTAAAAAACTTTGCACTTATTTCGAGTTGATAGGTCAAGGCATTCTTACGATGGCTAGTACTTTATCAGGATCAGCTGCCATACCCTTAAAGGAGACTATATGTCCAAGAAGTGTTCCTTCAGTGATGAAAAAATGATATTTGTTTGGATTCAGCTTCACCCTTGCACCTCTGCATAGTTCGAAGACCTCCTTTAGCTGAGAAATGTGTTTTGTAAAATTATCCACAGAAGAGGAGCACCCTGTACCAGAGAAAGTAGAAAAGTCATCCATAAAAATTCTTAGGAATTTTAGGAGTAATGGTCTAAAAATAGTGTAAACCACCCTCTTGAAGGATGCAGGGACATTCCTTAATCCGAAAGCCATTTTGGTATACACATATGTACCCCATGGAGTGACAAATGATATCTTTGATTGATCCGCAGGATGAATGGGTATTTGATTGTACCCACTGAATCCGTCCATAAAACTGTAAAGAGCGTGTCCAAAAACATCTACCACTTGTTATGAAAAAGGAGTAGGGAAGCCATCTGGGATTATTACCTTATTAAGAGCCCTGAAATCGATACAAATTCGAATCTTGTTGGACTGTTTTTTAGGTGCTATGACCATAGATGACAACCCCTCCGAGTGCTCTACTGGTATAATTAATTTTGCTTCTTCCATCTTTTCGATCTCCTTCTTCACAGCCGCTCCATATTTTGGATTTAGCCGACAAATTCTTCCTCTGATGGGTTTCGCCTTCTCAGCAAGAGGTATTGTATGTTCACCAAAGTGTGGCTATTCCCTCCATATCTTCGTAAGTCCATGCAAAAACATCTTTATAATTTTTCATGAAGCAGATTACCTAAGAGAGTAAGGCAGGGTACTCCCATAGCCAAGATGCTAGGAGAATTGGTTGTGGCTTTTCTTCAGTTCCCAAGTTGACCTGCTATACTAGGCTGGGAGCTAAAATACGTTCTGTAGAGTTTGAGGAGAAAACATCACCATTATAGCATGGAGACTCATCCAAGAAGATATTGGATTTCTTCTCTTGTATCCATCCTTTTGCTAATTCTTGCTTTTCCTTCTCCCGTGCAAGTTCCTCCTTGCTTTGTATTCCCAGTGTCTCAGGTCAAGATGAGTCTTCCTAGTCTAGAGATTCCTGCTTATACCTGCAAATTTTATCTCTTCCTCTTCTATAATCAAGAATTGGCTCTCCTAATCCCATACTTTCTTTCAGCTTCACCTGTGGTGATATTTACTCCATAACAAGGAAATGAGTCTACTGTGTCTATCCAGTGCATCAAGTCCTCATCCTCTTCCATATTGAATTCTTTGTCTTTATGGATTAAAAAGGAATGAGCATTACCTTCACCTTCACCTTTATGCTGCTCCTTCCTTTGACCATCCAGGTGCAAGTATTGGTGAGCTTGCCCCGTAGTGACAAGTTCTGAACTTTGTCTTTCTTCATAAACTAGCTTGTTGAGATGAACTGGATGTTCAGTGTCTATTAAGTCCCCCCCACCATGGGATGCCTTCTCTTTTTATAGAAATTACATTCACTTCGTAGGAAGAGGAGGAACTTCCTGGTTGTTGGCCACAAAGTCCCCCTTGACTAGTGCTTGGCCTTAACTTTGGACAATCCTTCGAGTAGTGGTCAATGGCATCTGGGCAGAGTTTACATGGAGGAGAGCCTTCTAGAAGAGGACAGCGACTTTGAAAATGCCCGTACTCATCGCATTGGTAGCACATGATGGGGCTTCTTGTTGAGTTTCTTATTGTTATTGAATTGAGAGTTGTTGTTGTTATTCTGAGGAGCCGTGTACATTACCTCTTGGGGATGCCCTTGGGTATTTTGATTAAGTTGTGTTCCAGGAACCTGGATCCAGTTGATTTGAATTCCCTTGAGGAAGTAGAATTCAGTGACTTCATGACCAGTCTTTCCACAGAATTGATATGTGATTTTTTCTGGATACTCCTCATTGCTATGATCTAGTTTATTACACAATGTACACCAAATAAACGATTTTACCTCCTTCTGAGCCTTCGGCCCTTCCATTTCTTGTCAGAGTTGTTCAATAGTATCCTCTTGCATGTTGTTCTCTTCTTGGAGGCTCTTCTGGAGTTTGAGAGCTTCTAACTCCCTCCACAAGCTTGCCACTGAATCCCATGGAGATTCTTTCTCAGATGCCTCCTTGCCTTCAAAATGTTGACGGGCTTCTTCGATCCTAGCGGCAGCACCTTCAAAGTCTTGAAGCGTCACATCCGCTCTTAACAGTTCCCTCAACTTCTGTTGAGATGACTCTGGGAGGGCCTTTTCTACCCACTTCTTAACTAAGAAGTCTTCAGGTACAACAGGTAACTTAGCTACCAGTGATTTTACTCTAGTCATAACTTCATGGAATGATTCCCCTGGCTGAAGTTTACGATTCTCTAACTGGTCAAGAGTTCTCTCAGTAGAGTTATCTGGTCTAAAGGTGTTTGCGAATGCAGTCCGTAAGGCCTCCCATGTTGCAAAATGTCCTACATATTGGCTAAACCATCTATGGACAATACCTTCCAAGGTAGCCGAGAAAAGATCTAGAAAGGCATCCTGTCAGTTTTGAAGTCCTCTGCTCTTACATAACGATAAAAATCGCCGTACATGATCATCTGGGTCCTCTTGCGAGGCTCCCTTAAAAGTAGGAAATTTGATGTTGACTCACGATGGAAGAGCAGCTAAGTCCTCTGCCATTCCTCTATTGTTGTTGGCCATCCTTCTTATGTTATTACCTTGGTTAAATGTGTCCTCAGAGGATGAAGAAGATGAGGATGGTCTAAGAAGTGGTAAGGGGTTGAGAGGTACCCGAGGTGGAGTATAGTGAACAGTTCATCTCTGGTAACTCTTGATGGGAGTTTTGATTGGGCTCAGAGATCATGGACTGCAATTCTTTTTGAACTCATAGAGATGGTGACTTGACCAAACAAAGTGGAAAGAAGGAAGAAAACGTGAGCGCTCGGATGTATAATTTAAGGAAGGAGTTTGGGACCAAGGCAACTTTGGAAGTCCAACTTAAAAAGAGACCTATTCTGGTGAAGGACAAGTTTAGGACGAATTCTTGGAAAGACTACGGCTGAACTTAACTTGCTGGATTGATCTCACTGGACCTGGGCGACTAAATTTGACTTACTAGGCTGAACTTGAACTAGAAGGATGAACTTGAGAGACAAACTTGAAAGGACAATTTTCTAATGGACGAATTCAAAAAGACCAATTATAAAAGACTTAACTCTGAAAAGACCAATTTAAAAGGACCAAATCAAAAAGACTAACTTGAAATGACCAATCTTGAAAGGACAAATTTAAAAAGACCAATTTTAAAAGACTAACTAAAGACCAATTCAAAAAGACTAACTTAAAGGGCTACTTTAAAAAGACCAAAGACTAACTTAAAAGCACGACGTAAAAAGACCAAAGACTAAAGGTCAAAGACTAATTTAAAAGGATGAACAAATTGAAGAGACCAACTCGAGAGACCAAAAGAACAAATTTTAAAGAGACAAATTGGAGAGACTCAGGGACTTACTCAAGTGCTGAGAATTAGAAGATGCAAAGCAGGTCCCACCAAGCGTGCTAAATTGAGCACCTAGAGACGAAATTCTTGTTCTACTATGCTCGAGGTGGGTTCTTTTTCTGAGTGCAGTATTCACTATGTGCTGCTTTGCCCACTCAATAGTTGGGTAGAAAATTAGACAAATCAACAGTTCACAAGGTAAATGAGTCACCTAAGTCGTGGCAAAAAAATAGAATACAAGCTCACAAAAGCATATCTTCATTACCGGTAGCATGGAAGTGTACAAGGAAAACAATTAAAGCGGACATATAATCACTACACTCACTTCCCTGTGACTAACTCACAACTACAATCAAACAGGCTCTCAAATGCTAAAGGCTCTCACAATACTGGAAGTATACCAACCTCTTCAAACACTCAGTCTAGTTGACTTACTAGACTTACTCTGCTTGTCCTCGGCAACAAGACCCAAGCCTCTTGTCCACTGAGCTTCTCCACACAAGTTAGATGCCCTCTTCCAGTTCCTTCACTTGTCTATGTCTTGTATATCTTCTTCTTTGTCTCATAACTTACGTCTCTCGAATGTCGTATATCCCTCTATTCCCAATGTATCGGAAAGGGTTCTTTATATCT